>JAADVC010000025.1:0-52556 GCA_023334575.1 Pythium volutum | reverse complement strand
GCAGAACGGACTGGACAGTACAGCAGTTTCCTCAATACAGTGGTAATGGTGGGTTGGTCCACTGAAAAATGCGACTGATCTAGGACCTGCTCCAGGGGCTGATACAGGGACTTTTTCATTCGAGCTTCGAGCTAAGCTAAACTAAATTAATTCAATTTATGGAGATTGGATTTGAACCCGAATTCCAAAAGGGGGGTGCTTTGCTGAACTGTCAAGGGGGCTTCGACCAAGCAGCCAGCGCAACGGGATGCTCTCTAGTTTATTACCGGCTCTACTACACAGCACGAGTATGTAAAGGTCTATGGCCAGTGCTGCCGGATCCAATTGTGCTTGAAACTTCGGAGTACGAGTAGGCCGGCAATGTCCATGCGGCCAGCACCCATATCTTCTTTCTGTACGTGATGGGCGAATTCTGTATGGTACATCCACCGGATGCATAAACATTCGTCACCGTCAAGGCGGGGCGCAGTGCCTACCGGTGCCAACAATGCTGTCTGCAACTTCAAGGCCAGAAAATGAAAAACTGTGACGTGGTACAAAGAGATTCTCTCCAAAACCGTATATTATACAAATTATATACGGTTATCATAATAAGAAGGTGTTTATAAGTTAATTGTACTGTGGGAACTATACCAACGGATATATGCGTTTCTACAGGATACGATTTACAGGTTCTAAAACACTTCTGCTGTGTTGCCATCTGGCTCTCCGGACCTTCATGGACTGCGCCGATCAGCCGCGCCAAAGTCTCCGCATGCTGACCATGGCGGCGCTTGGCGCTTTGCTATGGACCTTATCGGATACACCACGACTTGGGAGTCCCAAGCGATGGTTCAAATGGACCATCATCGAGTGCTGGTCTCCACCGCAATTACGAGGCAGCATTTCCTACTTGTTGCTGGTGACGAGCTGTGGGTTCGGCTCGGCTGGCCAAGGAAGCAGAGCCCCGCCGCATACAGTATTAGATTAGCGCGCAGCCGTCCTCCTCCGACAGACCCAGTCATGGAGATCGTCCCAGCGCGACTGCTCGTGAATCAGGACATGTGACGCGACGTACACCAGTTCGCGAACCTTTTATTCCTCGGGTTTCCCAACTTGGCATGGACTTCTCATGCCGCGTCGCGACGCCACATCCACGTCCTACCAACCTGTGGATGTAGATAGGAGAATTGAAGACTCCCATGTATTTCTTAGCATGCCCGGATCGCAGACGGCTCGGTAGACTCCGCTGCAAAGGCGTACAGGATTCTTGCCATTGGACCGGTCAGTTATAAGATTCTCTTGCAGTTGCTTTTTCACATCGTTTTGGCACAATCTCTTTACTTTCCGGTGCGGGAAAGAAGTGCCTACCGATCGCAGTGGAGTGCCCTCTATTTCTCAAAACAGGACAGCAGAATCCGTGAGTCAGAACCTGGTCGAGGTTTGAATAATGGTCCGGCTCTCGCGAATCCGCGTGGGTGACTTTCTAGTCTTTTTGAAGAGTGTCCATTTCAACATTTCCGTGCGGGGACGACGACAGCCACAACGACAGGCACGTTGGGGAAGCCGAGCGTCTCATATTCCAAGCGCTTCAGGCTGTAGTACAGCAGCGCGTGCCATTTACTAGCCCCAGGATCGCCATTCCGAACGACGGTCTCCGTTACTATCCAATTCCGCCTTTCGCCTATCGATCGCATCCATCTGATTCCCCCTACTTGAACTCCATCCCCATCAGCTCCATGCAACACCACACACTCGAACGCGACAAGCCCACACAAGTCAAGGCCGCCGCGACGCCCATGACGCCGACGCTGCTCGAGGATCCGCGCCAGTCGTCCCAGTACAGTCAGTACTACCAGCCGCAGCAGCATACAACGGACCGCGACCTCATGCTGTACACCTCGACCCAGTCGGCACGCACGTTCCCGTCCAGTCAGTCGACATCGGCAGCACGGCCTCCGCAGCGCGGCAGCCTGCAGCGCGCACTCCCGTCGGGCCAACGTTTTGTCGCGGGCGATGCGTTCTTTAATTACGAAACCTTTGGCAGCCTGCGGCCCGAGTTTGTGCCGATCCGCTTGTTCAGTACGGCGTTTTTGGGGCTCGCTGTGAATGCACTCGCTGCGGGCTTTGTGATCACGCTCAGCAAGTACGCGTTCCGCCAATTGCTCGGCGAGTACCTGCGTGTCCGCGACGACAGCTACGCCACGTCGATCTCGTTTCTGCTCGAATGGCCCGGGTCGTTTTCCGTGTTTATTGGGTTCTTGTCCGACTGCCGGCCGATCAACGGACGGCGCCGCAAGCCGTATATGCTCATGGGCTGGATCGCAGCATTTGTGCTATTTCTGCTGATCGCACTGCTGGATTTCACGGCTGCGTTTAGTTGGCACTTGCTCGACTGGCGCCATGAACCAAACCACGCAACCATGGACAATATCCAGCTCCGCGTCACACGGTACGGCGGGCTGCTGCTCGCGCTTGCGATCCTCGCGCGGCTCGCTGTGCAGCTCATGTACATTGCCTCGCTCTCGATGACGGTCGAGTTCGCACAGCGCGAAGCGCTCAAGGAACGCGGCAAACTGCAGGCGACGTACTTTGTTTTGTTTTACGTCATGGCCGCATTCGCACAGGCCATCTCAACGTCGTTTGTTTTGGCCGACGACGACGGCCACGTGCGTGCCAAGCTCTCGCTCGGTTGGACCGCGTGTCTGCTGGCCGTGGCGTGCCTCGTGCCACTGCCCTTCATTGTCGCGTACCTCGACGAGCCGACCGTGGACCAAATCACGGTCCATTTCTCTGTGCGGCGCCGCGTCCACGAGCTCTGGCGGTTTTGCCACCAGAATGTTACGATCCGCGTGCTCGCGTTTCTCATTGGCCACTTTTTCCTCATTGGTCTCTACAATAAGAATGCACGCACGGCCATTGCAACGTGGTGCCATATCACGCAAAACAAGATCCCAGCCGTGAACGCCGTGTCCACGACGGGCTACTGCGTCTCGCTCACGTTCTGGATCGTGTTCATGGTCAACTGGTCGTGGCGTCGCATCGCCGGCATTGGCACGGTCGTGTTTATCCTCGGGTACGTGACGTTCACGGCATTGGTCGTCTATGACATTGCGCGGTTCGACTGGTTCTACGTGCTCCTGGTCGCGATACTCGACATGCCGACGGCCTGGATTCGCCTCTATGCCGTCGTGTTATCGACCGAGATTGCCGAGAACGGACGCGAAGGAGTGACCATGGGACTCGTCTACGCGTCGCAACTCATGGTCGGCGTGAGTGCACACATGCTGTCGGCGGGCCTTGGCGCGTGGCTGCCGTTCCACGTTCATGACGACGACGTACTGGCCGACAGTCCGCATACGCGTAACCAAGTGTTTCGCGGTTCCATGGTCGTGTTTGGGATCAACGTGCTCGCTGTGGTGTTTGTGCTCGTGCTGCCGCAGCAAAAGTTGGACGCCCAGCAAATGCGTGCGTTTGGCGGCTACAATCGGTACGCGAGTTATGGCATTGCGATCCTGTTTACACTGCTGTTTTGCGCCAACTTTGCCATGAATACGCTCGCGCTCACGCGGTGAGTTTTAGTGGTACAGAACCCAAAAAGCAAAAGCATGAAAAAAAAAATATTTTTATTCGAAACAAGTGTAGTATATTACAACTTGGCCCTGGTCCAAGTGCTGGCACGAACTAACGGAGAGATGCTGCTGCTCGCTTCAACCTCTACGACAGCAACAGATCCAACGCTGTCCAACGTAAAGAGCGCCAGTGCCGTTCAGTCATTGAAGCCCTACAACGCGGTGCACCTTCTACTGGAGTACTGGTGAGCAAATGCAGTGACGAGCACTTCGCGACAAGGCGAGCCGCAGAGCGCAACGTGGCGTGCGTGGTGCGACGCCCCCACCCCGCCCTGACTCTGATGGAAGTCACTGTTGCTTATCCTGGATGGGAGGCACGCTCAGCAACAGGGTCATTCGTCATCACGCACCCGCTTTGCTGGCTGTCTCGTGGCACCGTTCCTGCACAGCGTTCATCGACAAGTCATGCGAGCGTGCTGGAGAAAATATCATGGATGGGCTGCATGGCGCGGTTGACCTCTTGTGAGCGAAAGCCTACCGTGAAGTCTATCTACCGCATCAAGTCTGTATCTCCGTTTCGCGTCAACCATTTTGGCGGCTTCTTTGCCACGGAGGCAAACGCGGCTCTGTGGTTTAGCGAGCCATTGCGACAGCATGGAACATATCCATGAAAGTTTCATGGATATCATTGAAACGGTACTGCGCGTCTCACCAACAAAGGCCTTTGCTGAGATACTACATATGGATAAGGCCCTACTGTAGAATCCCCACAACAAAGATTGAAGCTGACGAGTCGCTTGCACCAGATACACCAGCTGGAAGGGTCACGGAGCTGCTCGAATTGATGGGGCGAACTGTAAAGCTTCACGCCGCAAAGTCTCGCTGTTATTGAGTATGAATAGAAAGGGGTATGTTTAATCAGAGTTAAAATGACTGTTTCAATCACACACAATGAATCATCTAATAGAGGGAATACATTTGAATGAGGCGCTGAATACCGACAACCCCCACTGTTCACTGATCCTGGATGTGTGTATTCACACTGTCAAGGTCGTTCACATTTCGAAGGTGGTCCCTTTGAGTCGCTGGCCCAAAATTTAATCCCACTCTCACAGTACCCACGATTCCTACCGTTTTGTCGTTATCTCCCTACTTAAAACCTGTTTAAACAGTCATAGATCATAGAGATGGGAGGTATTTCATCATGTGCAACTGCGTCTTCCCTAAAGAATCTCCGACCGGCTAAAAAGATGTACTGACCCGTGTCAATACGTAGAGAGAGCTGGAACCTTATTCTTATTACACACAGACCGGAACCCGCACGTACCTACCTTGCCTCCCTACCGAGTCTCTCCCATTTGAGCAAATCAGTGTGTGGATCCCGTCCACACCTGCCGCGCTTCTTGCTAAGGCCTCAAGCTCTGAACAGTTCAACCAGATCTCAACCAGAACGACTTTCTCGGCCTTACCCACCATCCCCCCATCGTTCAGTACAGTCGCCGTCTCCACTTATTATTCGGACTCGTCCCCACGTCGCTCCATACACCACCGCACAGTATCCGATAAAAGTCCCACGGCTGCCTCAAGCGCGTAGCTGTTCCGCGTTCCCATCATCGCCTCTCTTGCCAGTCTCCGATCTTCCTCCTCTCTGCGCGAATACCCACCATGCACTTTGTCTCGCCGCGGGGCGACCCCAAGTACTCGTCCAGTTCCGCGCTCTATGGTCTGGGCGACAGCGCCAGCGGCGGCCCACGCACCGCGCGCGCGACCACAGCGTCCGAGTCGGTCGACTACATTCCCGCGTGGTCCATGCGCGACAGCCACATGGTCCGCGGCCCCCCGCAGCGGTTCGTGGCCGGTGCGACCTTTTTCAACTATGACGCGTTCGGCAGTTTACGGCCAAATGAAGATCCGATCCAGCTTTTCAGCCGCCAGTACCTCGGGCTCGCTGTGCACGTGCTGCTGTGCGGCTTTTCGTTCTACTTTTTCACGTACGGCTATGGACGCTTGCTCGCCGAGTACCTCAAGGCCAACGACGACCGCCAAGTCAAGGCCGCCAACTATGTACTCATTTGGCCGTCGGCACTGTCGATCGTGATTGGACTCATTTCGGATTTGTTTTCCGTTTTGAGTTACCGTCGCAAGGCCTACATGCTGCTCGGCTGGTTCATGAGCCTCGTCATGTACCTCGTGCTCGTGACCATGGACGCCTACAGCGACAGTGGCGATCTGCTTTACGCGACCGCGTCGCGCACCAAGGCCACGGCGCCTCACGCGAAATCCCAGGACGCGAGTCCGTTTGCCTGGGCCTATATCGTCGTGAGCCTGCTCGCCGCGTGCGGCATCCAGATCGCGTGGGTCTCGGCGGTCGCGGCCTCGGTCGAATTCGCACAGCGCGAGCACATTCACCACCGCGGACGCCTGCAGGCCACGCTGCTCGTGCTCTACTATCTCGGTGCATTCGCAGCACAACTACTCGCGGCCTGTGTGATCAACGAAGGCGCGACCGAGGACGCACGGTTTGTCTCGACGCTCTCAATCGGCCGCGCGGCCACGATCCTCGCAGCGGTGGCATTGCTTGCGTTCCCGTTCGTGCTGCTCTGCTTCCACGAAGACCCCTTTGTCAACACGCCCCGCGTTGGCATGCCGCTCAAGGATCGCTTGCAAAGCTTTTGGAAGTTTTGCCACCACAATGTCGTCTACCGCGTGCTGTTTTTCGCCGTGCTCCACTTGTTTTTCATTGGCCAGTTCAACCAAAACGCCCGTGACGCTGTGCAAACGTGGTCCAAGGTCACGCGCGACGGTGCGCTCTCGATCGACGCCGCGCGGCCCGTCGCGAATATGCTCACCGTGCTCGTGTGGAAGTTTTTCTTGCGGAACGTTGGCTGGCGCGTGCTCGTGTTTTGGGGTTCGCTGCTCTACATTGCGACCTACATTTTGCTCACAATCTGTGCGACGTTTGCGATCGTGCGCAACGAGTGGTTCTACGCGGCCATGATCATGGTCACGGAGATTCCGCGCGGCTGGCTATTGCTCTTTACGTTTGTGCTCGCGACCGAGATTGCCGACGTTGGTCACGAGGGCGTGACGGTCGGGTTGACGATCTCGTATCAGGCACTCGCCGGGCTCACAGACTATACGCTCGCGGCGCTGTACCCAGACCTCATGGGCTTTAAAGTGACCGACAAACAGATCGCAGAAGACGCGCCAACGACACGGGCCAGTGTCATGAAGGCGTTTGCGATCATCACGGCTGTTAACGTGTTGTGTCTGACGGTGATTCGGCTCGTGCCGCAGCAAAAATTGGATGCGCAGCAGCTGCGCGCGTTTGGCGGGTACAACAAGTACGCCAGCACGGCGCTCGCGATCGTGTTTGGACTATTGCTCTGCTTTAACCTCGCAAGCAACCTCATGGTGGCGCTGTAGAGATTTTCCTCATGCCACTCCAGTGTTTATTTATCCAACTATAGAACCCAAGAAAGGAATAGACCAGTTTTGCTTGCATTTCATATCAGAGACTTTTGGGACAACAGAGTGAGCTGGTCGTGCCAGTCCAGTCAAGTGAAGAAGAGAGGCACCAACCCACCGCGACGGCTGGCGCAATGCCTTACTGTCAGCACACTGGAGGGATCCGGAAAAAAATGAGTTTTTCGTCTGGCACGTGCGTCCAGACGTCGGCATGTTCAAGCAAGTGCACACCAAATCTGTCTGTACGCGAACCTCATGGAAACGGCTGGAGCTGGACAGTGTCCAGTATCCAGTGAACACTCCCACTGGACGCAGTTGCCCTAAGGACGACGCGCGCACTGGTCCTGGCGCCCGACGACTCTGATTTGGCACCCACGAAGCGACGCAGTGCAAAGCCCCGCCACTGGACCATTGTATCCCCCACCGCAGATGCCCGTGTCGCCATGGAGGGCCAGGTTCTCCATATGTGTCTCTCCCACTGGGATATTCAGCTGCGGTATTATTGTTAGGTTCCCGTCGTGTTTTTCGGATACAAAAAAGAGCATGTCGGAAGGGTTCCCCTGGGTCCCAGTTTTCGATTCCCCCACCCATTGGCATCCATGGGTCCCGCTACCAACCAGCACCGCCACGTCAAGCTGGACGTGTCGCCCATGAACATGAGCATCACGGGCGACTACCACCAACCACGCGCGACCGCTGCGACTACGCCCGACTTACTCTCGCCAACGCAGGCGCGGGACCAGCGCACAACGTCAACTCTGCAAAGCCGCTTTGTCGCCGGCCCTACGTTTTTCAACTACAACGCCTACGGCAGTCTGCGCCAGGGCTACGATCCGATCGAACTCTTTAGTCGCCGATACAGCGGACTCGCAATCCACTTTGTCGTCTCGGGCTTCGTGTTCTACTTCTTCTCGTACGGGTATGGAAGACTGCTCGCCGACTACTTGAAGGCCAACAGCGAACAACAAGTGTATGCGGCCTACTACGTGCTCGTGTGGCCGTCGGCACTGTCAATCGTATTTGGCTTGGTCGCCGACGGCTACCCGATCCGTGGCCACCGTCGCAAGGCCTATATGGTTCTCGGTTGGCTGCTCAGCCTCGCCATGTACGTGGTCATCTACGTGCTGCACACGTCCCGCGACAGCGGCAACCGTATCGGTGTCATCTACTTGATTGTCAGCCTACTCGCGGCGTGCGGCATCCAAATCTCGTGGCTCGCGGGCATCGCGGCCAGCGTCGAGTACGCGCAGCGCGAGCACATTCACCACCGCGGCCGGCTCCAGGCGTCGCTGCTCGCGCTCTTTTTCGCGGGCGGTGCGGTCGCACGATTTCTCGTGGCCATGGTGACTACGCACACCAAGATTGGCGACCACGGCGAGCTGGTCTCGTCCATGTCCATGGGCGGCGCCGTCATTGTGCTTGGCAGTGTGACGCTTGTCGCCATGCCGCTGGTCATGTGCTTGTTCCACGAAGAGCCGTCCACTATCAACTATCCGCAGCACGTCACCATGCCGCTGCGCGAACGCCTGCAGACGTTTTGGAAGTTTTGCCACCAGAACGTCGTGTACCACGTGCTCTTCTTCACGACGCTCCACCTCTTCTTGGTCGGACTGTTTAGTGAGAATGTGCACGACGCCGTCGAGACGTGGTCGGGCGTCGACCCGAACGCCTCGCTCAGTCTCGAAAGCTTGCGGCTCGCGACCAATGTCATGAGCGTGCTCCAATGGAAGACCTATCTACGCAACGTTGGCTGGCGCACGCTCGTCGTGTGGGGGTCGCTTCTCTACCTGGCGGCGTTTGCCGTGCTCACCGTGTGTACGGCCATTGACGTTGTGCGTAGTGAAGTGTTTTACACGGCCATGATCATGGTCTCGGAGCTTCCTCGCGCGGGGCTCACGCTCTTCACGTTTGTGCTCGCGACCGAGATTGCCGATGTTGGTCATGAAGGCGTGACCGTCGCACTCGCCATGTCGTACCAGACGCTCGCCGGTCTGGCGGATTTTACGCTGGCCAGCTTCGCGCCCAGTGTGCTCGGCTTCAATGTGACTGACGCCGAGATCGCAGCGGACATGTCGTCGACGCGAGCCAATGTGATCATGGCGTTTGCCGTCATGACGGCTATCAATTTGCTCTGTCTGCCCGTGATCAAACTGCTGCCGCAGCAAAAGCTCGACGCGCAGCAGCAGCGCGCCTTTGGTGGGTACAATGCCTACGCCGCGCGCGCGTTGCTCGCGACCTTTGCCGTGCTGCTCTGCTTCAACTTGGCGGTCAACCTCATGGCCGTCATGTAAAGTTGCCAGCCACACGAAAGGCAGTAAACGCACTGGAATATAGTCCTGTATCCTATGCATTTTGGTGGGATAGTCCTGGCTCGGAAGGCACTACAGATCGTGCCCATCGCACCCAGAGATGCCGGGACTCCCGGCGTCTCTGCTTGCGTGAGATGTCCATCAGCACTCCAAGCCGGTGCGAAAATGAGATGCAGGACTGAATGCAAAATGTTGGACATGCCATAGCGGATTCCTACCGGAAAAAGCAGCTTTTTGGTCCATCCAGCATAGTTACTGCTTAGTTATAGCCACATAATGCCATGATGAAATGGACGTTTTACACACCAATGTACCCAACAACCCACAGTAAGGTGCGAAAATGGTCTATTTTTGCACCATCCGATGGTCGAATCAGCTTTTGGGCTCTTTTATGGGCAACCGGAAGTCCAGTTCACCTTGTACAGTATCTCTCCACTGGCGTCAGAATGAAAAATGAAAAGCAAGAGAAAAAGATCCCATCTCACATACAGTACACTACCCTACAGTACGGGCGTCAGCATTCATTCAGCCCTTGGCGTGTCTGAAGGCTGAGTTAGATTTTGATGTGTGGGACTCGTGAGAGTCTCGGGCCAGTGTCGGGTGTTTCCTCTCTGGTCGGCACCACTCCTGTTTCTCTCCCTGCAGCTGATCCCGACAGACGCTTCCGGTCAGAAAATGCGAGCGATCACGCGCGAAGATCTCAAGGTCTCGATGGGTGCGGTGGAGACTCTTCCGTCCTTCACGCGCACGAGCAGCGCGACGCCCGACGCGTGTCCATGGGTGCTCTCGCCGGACCGCGCTCGGTCGGGTTCCGCGCAGAGACAGAACGCACGCTTTGTCGCCGGCACGACGTTCTTCAACTACAGCGAGTATGGTAGTCTGCGTCCGGGCCAGCCGCCGATCGAGCTCTTCAGTACGCAGTACATTGGCTTTGCCATCCACGCATTTGTGTGTGGCTTTGCCTTCAACTTTTTTTCGTTTGGCTATGGACGCCTTCTCGCCGAGTATCTCCGCGCCAACGACGAGCAGCAAGTCAAGGCCGCCAACTACGTGCTCGTGTGGCCGTCGACGCTATCGCTTCTCATCGGATTGGTCTCGGATAGCTTCCCGATCTGCGGCTACCAACGCAAGGGCTACATGGTACTCGGCTGGATGCTCACGCTGTCCATGTGCATCACGCTCATCATCTTGGAACTCTACAGCGACAGCGGGCAGCTTTTTCAGGGGCGTTCCGTCGCAAACGACCGACGCTCGAGTCCGTTTGTCGCGACATACTTGAGTGTGAGCCTCGCCGCTGCGATCGGCATCCAGATCTCGTGGGTCTCGGCCATCGCGGCCAGTATCGAGTACGCCCAGCGCGAGCATCTCCACCACCGCGGACGCCACCACGGCGTGCTGCTGACGCTCTTCAACGGCGGAGGCGCGTGTGCCCTTTTGCTCACGTGGTGTGTCATCAGCAACGGCCCTAGCGATGACCACTTGGTCTCCACCATCTCGATGGGCGGCGCCGCGCGGATCCTCGCGAGCGTCTCGGTCGCAGTCATCCCGGTCATTCTGTTTGGCTACCAGAAAGCGCGTCTCAGCGTCCTCGCCGAGCCCATGGCGTTCACAGAACGGCTCGCTACGTTCTGGCGGTTCCTGCACCGCAACGTCGTGTACCGCGTGCTGCTCTTCGTGATCTTCCACCTCTTCCTCCTGGGCATTTGCGACCAGAACGTCCGCGACGCTGTCCAGCGGTGGTCGGGGATCGACCGCAAGGACGCACTGGGCGTCGAAGTTGGACGCAACGCGGCCCTGATGCTGGGTGCGCTGTGCTGGACCGTCTTTCTGCGCAACGTCAACTGGCGCCAGCTCTGCGTGGGGGGCTCGGTACTATACATTTCGGCGTTTGTGATTCTGACGAGCTTCACGACCTTGAACGTGGTCCGGAACGAGTGGTTTTTCGGCGCCATGTTTATGGTACTTGACGTGCCCCGCGGGCTGCTGCTTCTGTTTGTGGTCCACTTTTCCGGTGAGATCTCGGACGTTGGCCACGAAGGTGTCACGGTCGGATTGGCACTTTCGTACCAACGGCTCGTCGCGCTCGCGGGCTTTATGATCTCGGCCATCTTCCCCAAGGTCGTGGGCTTTGAAGTGTCCAAGCACGACATGTTGTTGGACTCGTCCGAGACGCGCGCCAACGTTCTCAAGGCCTTTTGCATTGGCGTCGCGTTCAACATCTTGTGCTTTCCCGTGATCAAACTGCTTCCGCACCAAAAGCTTGATGCCCAGCAATTGCGGGCATTTGGTGGATACAACAAGTATGCCGGTGCGGCGCTGCTCATCACTCTCATTGTGCTCGTGTGCTTCAACCTCGTCGTCAACCTTCTCACCGTCTTGTAGTACAGATACTATAGTAATATTCAATTGTATTGCTCACTCTTTGGGTTTGAGCATACTGCTCTGGCCACGCTCCCTGCGTGCGAGCAGCATTTGGGTCTCGTCACTGAGTACTTGCTTGGCAATGCGTTGCTTGGCGAGTACGATCCGTTGGTAGACCGCTTCTTCTTTGCGTAGCTCTTCCTCTTTTTTCGACTGCAGTTCTTTTATGGCGAGCAACCCGCGTCGTTCCAGATCTTCACGCAGCGTCAGCGCCTGCAACAGTCGAAGCCGGCGTTGCTCGTCGTCGTGGATCTTGCGTGCTTCTTCTGCGACTCGCGCGAACTCGCGCTGCCTTTCGATCTGCACGGCCCGCACGGCTTCCTTCTTGAGGTTTTCTTCATACACGCGGTGCGTATAGAGCTTTTGCCGGTGTCGCAGCTCGTCTCGCGTCAGCCCACCAGGTTTGACCGGTGACTTATTAGATTGCTTGGATGTGGATGTTAGCTGCTGGGCGAGTGAGCACAGCGAGGGCTTGGGCAGTGTCGAGGTGGGGTTCTCAACGGTGTGGGACTCGTCTGAATCATCGTTCCCATTGTTGTCAAACTCCTGTGTCAATGGCACTGACTCCATGGTCAGACCTTGGGTCTCGCCACTACCGTCGGCCATGAGCGGAACTAGCCGTTGCCAGAAACCAACGATACTACACATTGTGACCACGTTCTGGAACAGTGTGGCGACGCGCTGGCGCGCAAACTTGCGGCGATAGAGTGCGTGGAGCAGATCGATGTCCGTGTCAGCGACGCCCATGGCCATGCGCCACTGGCGCTCGATCATCATGTTGTGGCCCACACGATTAAGCAGCTCATTGTGGGTGAGCTTGTGGCGCGCGACAATACCCTTCATGCCGCGAAGCACCTTTTTGAAAAGAACGCGAAACTGTTGCCGGCGCGCGGCGCGGCGCACTTGCTTGGCGCGGAACGCTCGCTGAATCTTGAGTGTCGCACGCAGCGCGAGCGCCTCGCGGTGGATCCGTCGTGCCAAGAAGCCACGGAAGACGCGCTGGATGAAGATGGCGCTCGGCTGGAATAGCTGCACGTACACGAGCGTCATGTACTCTTGCTCCAATTGGATCCGCTCGATCCAGCTGCGGAGCTCGTGGCACTCGAGGTCAAATGCCGTCTCGGTCTGCTGCATGCGCTCGAAACTCGCCTTAATCTTTGCCTACATAGATGTAAACATGAGTTATGGTATACTCAGTGGTATGGTGGTGGAATGACGCGTACCGTCACGTCTTGGATATCGTCGATGGCGTGGTCGATGGGCGTCTTGGCTGTGTTCTCTGGCTCGCGTGCCCGTGCGTGACGCGGCGAAGCCGGTGCGTGGAGCTCGCCATTAGCGACAGAAAAGTGTGGGAGTGATACTTTCTCATTGGACTTGGATGTGGCGCTATGGGCGAATGCGCGCGGCGACGACAGTGGCGGCCGTCGCATGATGGTTCGGCTTTCTGATATGGCTAACGAATATGGATCTTGAAACGACGTCCCTGTGTTGTCAAATAGTTGATTAGATATAGAGGTGATCCAGTCACAGTTGTCAAATTGTGCTGCGAACGTTCTGTGATTGGCCAGTGCAGAAAAGTAGACAGCTTGCTTCAGCTTTTGGAGACAAAACGGGTTAGGGCATGCGACCTCCCCGACACGCCTGGTGGTTAGGGTAACCCTGAATGGCCGCCCAAAAACCGCCAAAAGCTGACTTGATCAATGAATCCATCGACTTCTTTGACAAACCTACCCCTTTCGCAATACTCGCGACGCTTTTTCGCTTTTTCGTCGTCAAGCCCGGCGCACCCACCAAACAAACAAGCACAAAACCAGGTTGGAAAGTAGCGCGTCCAGCACAGTGCTGAGCACTGTCCAGTGTGGATGACTCGAAGGCAAAAGCCGTGGATCCCCAACACAAATTATTGGGAGGCGCAAATTGCCAACAGAAGCTTGAGACGTCACGCAGTCACACACGATCCGTTGTGTGGGCGGGAGAGGCGACGCAGACGCTGGCGCCATTCCTCCTCTTTGGACTATCAGCACCGCCCCCCACGCACACTGAGAAAAGACCCACGATTCCTCGACTCCTTCTCAAGTCGACACAATCCGCCGCCCGCAGTACTGTATTCGGTAATTGCCCAACGTTGGATTCCATTGGATTTCGTTGGATTTCCTCCCCCGCAGATAAGAACGCGAGTGAGCATGGTGCGGTTCCTAGCAGTAGCAGCGGCCGTCGCGTCGCTCTCGAGTCCGTTGGTCTCGGCCGCGGCGTCGTCCAACTCGTCGCAAGAGTACCCCGTCAAGTCGGGGCTCGGCGTCTGGGTCGATCCCGACACGCCCGAAGACCGCCAGTCGTACGTGAGTTCACGGGGCCGCACATGGGAACTCGTCATGAGCGACGAGTTTAACACGCCGAACCGCGATTTCCGTCCCGGCAAAGACCACTTGTGGACGTCGCTGGAAAAACCGGACGGCGTCAACGGCGCCAAGGAAGTGTACTCGCACAACATGACCTCGACGACCTGCGATGACGATGGCACGTGCTACTACTACATCAAGATTATCGACGACCACCAAAAGATCTCGGTCTACAATCTCTACTTGACCACGCCCGGGTACGAGACGGTGGAATTCTTTTACCGCGCCGCGATGGTCCAGTCGTGGAACAAGTTTTGCTTCCAAGGCGGCATGCTTGAAGTGCGCTCGCAATTGCCCGGCGCGGTCAGCAACAAGTCGGGCAACCCGGATCTCTTGAAAGGACCGAATGGCAAGACCGAGGCGCTGCGGTATTACCCGACCTGGCCCGGCATTTGGATGATGGGCAATTTGGGACGCGCGATTTTCAGTGCCTCGACCAATCGCATGTGGCCGTTCTCCTACAACCGCTGCGACCCGGACGTATTTGACCCCAAGAACCAGCGCATCTCGGCGTGTGACGACAACCCGGGCTTTGGCATGAACCCGAACCAAGGACGCGGCGCGCCGGAAATCGATTTGCTTGAAGGTGGCGGCGTCGCGATTTCGTCATCGCTCCAGATCGGTCCGGGCATGCCCAAGAATTTCCGACTCTTTGACATTGACAAGGCCTACGATGGCAGCAACATTTACTGTCTGTACGGCGGCGACTGTAAGACGCCCGGTGCCAACCACCCGGGTGTGCCGACGGCGTTGTACGCCAAGCGCGGCCACAAGTCGTGGTACCAGGCGCTGCGGTACCAGAGTAACCCATTCTGTGTCTCGAACCCAAAGGAGCGCCAGTCGTACGAGACGGTCATTGCGTCCGCCAAGAACATTGTCGTCAACTCGTGTACCAAGGATACGTGCTCGGCCGCGAAAGACGGGTACGCGGATTTCGGCTTGCTCGATGGCAATGGCACGACCCACTGGGGCATCAACTACAACGGCACGTGCTTCCCCGTCATGAACGCCTACATGGGCTCGTACTTGTGCGACCCCGACAACCAGAACAAGTTGTGTACGAGCCCGCGCCCCGACAACCAGACCAAGACGGACGTCATGAAGCCATTCAACTACCAAATGGACGCTATCTCGTCTAACTGGCCGGTGCATGTCGGCGCCTACACGGACTACCTCGTCTACCAGCTCGAGTGGGTCACGGGCCAAAACGGCTATGTGCGATGGATGCTCGATGGCCACCCGATTTTCGAAGTCACGGCCGAGGCGTTTTCGAATGTACCCCAGGACGATCAGAATTCCAACCCGCAAAAGGTCATGCTCGAGGAACCGATGTACCTCATCTTCAACGTGGCACTGTCGTCGTCGTGGGGTGCGACGCCGCCAAACCCGGGCAAAGAGTGCCGTGGCGACGGCAAAGACCCCGTTGCCATCAAGATTTGTGACGAGTTCCCCATGTACATGAAGATTGACTACATTCGCCTATACCAAGATATGGACAAGAGTTCCCTCGAGCCAGACAATTACATGCAGATTGGCTGTGACCCCAAGTCGCACCCGACCAAGGAATGGATCAACGGCCACATTGAAGAGTACACGGACTTTGACAATCTGGCTATCGACGTCGCCGGTGGCGCGTTCTGCACAAAGAACGACGACTGCACGATCTTGGCGACTGGCGACTTGCAGTACACCAAGCTCGTCACCGGCTCGTGTGTGAGCAAGCGGTGCAAGTGCGCGTTCGGCAAATCGTGGGGCGGCCCGCGGTGCACGATGGCACTGGACGAGAGCAAGACTGCAACCGGCAAGAAAGTGGAAGGCTACGGCCCGCCCATCGAGTTGGCCGTGGCCGTGGCCGTTATCGTGGTCATTTTGACGTTCGTGTCGGTCGGCTATGCCATGAAGAAGTCGAGTGCACAATTGGAATTGGCACTAAAGTCGTCGTCCGACAAGAACCAAGTCGGGCTGTCGCCAAACGATCTCCAGGAAAGCCTTGTGCCCCAAGGGCGCAAGCAAAGCAACGGCCATTCGTACTTGTGAGTCCAGCATGGCGATGGTGCCCGCCTCGACGGCTTTCTGTACCAGTATCTATCACTGCGGCCCCTCCACCTTTTTTCTTTTCCCCGCAGCCTTTTTTTGCGTCGAGCTCTCCACCTTCTCCCCCCTCCACACAAGTTTTGTATCGGCCACTGCAACGCGACGGACTGCTAAACTACGGTGGTTCGTCGGATGAACTCCCTTAGATGAATCAACAATACACACAGATACTATACACTAACGACTCTTCATGTTCACGAAATCGTTCAGAGCAAGCTGGGATTTTTCAGTGCGCGAATCGCAATTATTGTGGACAACCTGCATGGGCACCAATTATTGTTCGAGTCAGCAAGGAGTCCTGTTGTCGTTGGCCACGCATTTGACGATTGACAACCCACATAATGCCAGACAGTCAGACGAAGGTCAGAGGGAAATCAGACTGCGCTGCGCTCGGCGAACGACCATGCCAGTTTTTAGGTCCGGCTCGTTTTGGGGGGGAAACGATTTTTCTGGGACATGCGTTCAGTCGTATAGCTCTCCTTATGGTGCTGCTGAGGCGATCTGGTTCACCCCACGTTGCGTGTATGTTGCAAATATGCCTAAACGTCCTATTTATGTCCGATTTGCGAAGATCGCATCCTCCATAGACGAGCCACCAACTGCTGATGAGGGTCCACAATTCGGGCGAAAGGGACCTGTGTTTGAAATGCGCCGGCAAAAAAGAAAGGGTACAGTACGGCAAAATCGGTCCAGTCTGCCGTTTGCCGAATGGATTGTAGTGTTGTCGTAATAGGCCTCCCCCTCTTTGCCTTCAGGCTTGACAAACCGGCATGGTGCACTCCAGTCGATAAAACCATACCCACGCGAATTGGGCAACTACATGGTGTCCCTACCTTCTACCAGTGTCGTCGTAGTATATGCGGCGGCCGTCGCGGCGCTGGCGTCGCAGCACGGCGTCGACGCGGCCTCGAAAGAGTACCGTGTCAAGTCGGGCATCAAGATCTGGGTCGACCCCGAGACGCCTAGCGATCGCCAGACCTATACGAGTTCGCGTGGACGTCCATGGGACTTGACCATGAGCGACGAGTTCAACACGCCCGGCCGCGATTTCCGTCCGGGCAAGGACCACATTTGGACGTCGCTTGAAAAGCCCGATGGCGTGAACCGCGCGCTCGAGTATTACTCGCATAATATGACCTCGACCGCGTGCGACGACGCCACGGGCACGTGCTACTACTACATCAAGATCATGGACGAACATATCCCGCTCAGTGTGTACAACATGTACACGAACCCGCCGTCGTTCCAGACCGTGAATCTCTACTACCGCGCCGCGATGGTCCAGTCGTGGAACAAATTCTGTTTCCAGGGCGGTATGCTCGAAGTGCGTGCCCAGCTCCCAGGCGCCGTGAGTGAGAAGTCGGGCAATCCGGATGTCGCGCGTGGACCCGGGTCCAAGACCACGCACGAGGCGGTCGTGTATTACCCGACGTGGCCCGGTATTTGGATGATGGGCAATCTCGGGCGTGCGATTTTCAGTGCCTCGACGAACCGCATGTGGCCGTTCTCGTACAACCGGTGCGAGCCCGACATTTTCCCGTCCAAGAACCAGCGCATCTCGGCCTGTGACGACGACCCGGGCTTTGGCATGAACCCGAACCAGGGGCGCGGCGCTCCGGAAATTGATGTGTTGGAAGGCGGCGGTACGGACATTTCGTCGTCGCTTCAGATTGGCCCGGGTATGCCCAAGCAGTTTCGATTATTCCCCGTCGATCCGGTCATTGATGCCAAGAACATTTTCTGTCTCTACAGTGGCGACTGTACGACCCCTGGCGCGAACCACCCGGGCGTGCCGGCGGCGCTGTATGCTAAGCGCGGCCACAAGTCGTGGTACCAAGGGCTTCGGTACCAGAGCAATCCGTTTTGCAAAACTGACCCCGCCAAGAAGCAGTCGTACGAGACCGTGGCGGCGTCGCTCAAGTCTGGCGTCACGGTGAACGCCTGCACCCCGCAAACGTGCCCCGGCTCCAAGGACGGCTACGCCGATCTCTCGCTTGTCGATGGGAAAGGCAACGAGCACTGGGGCATCAACTACAATGGTACGTGCTTTCCAGTCATGAACGCCTACACGGGTGCGTACCTGTGTGACCCGGACAACCAGGAAAAGCAGTGCGAGACGCCGCGGCCCGACAACCAGACCAAGTCCAACATTATGAAAGAGTTCAACTACCAAATGGACGCCATCTCGTCCAACTGGCCGGTCCACGTCGGCGCCTACACGGACTACCTCGTGTACCAGCTCGAGTGGGTCACGGGCAAGAGCGGCTACGTGCGGTGGATGCTGGACGGGCACCCGATATTTGAAGTCACGTCCGAAGCCTTTGAAAATGTGCCGCAAGACGCCGGGAAATCTAACCCGCAAAAGATCATGCTCGAGGAGCCCATGTACC
Organism: Pythium volutum; assembly: GCA_023334575.1. Taxonomy (NCBI): domain Eukaryota; phylum Oomycota; class Peronosporomycetes; order Pythiales; family Pythiaceae; genus Pythium; species Pythium volutum. The sequence continues at coordinate 33,924 of JAADVC010000025.1, read as the reverse complement.
TCATTTTCAACGTCGCGCTGTCGTCGTCGTGGGGTACCAAGCCCATTAACACGAATTCCGTGTGCCGCGGCGATGGCAAGAACCCAGTGGCCAACAAAATTTGCGACGAGTACCCCATGTACATGAAGATTGACTATGTGCGGCTCTACCAGGACCTTGGGAAAGACTTGGAACCGGACAATCTCATGGCGATCGGGTGCGACCCCAAGACCCACCCGACCAAAGAGTGGATCAAGGGCCACATTGACGAGTACCAAGACTTTGACAACATGGCGGTCGATGTGGCTGGCGGTGCGTTCTGCACCAAGGACGACGACTGCACGATTTTTCCAGAAGGTGATCTCCAGTACATCAAGCTCATCACGGGCAAGTGCCAAAGCAAGCGCTGTGTGTGCAGCAACGGCGCCGCCTGGGGCGGTCCGCGGTGCACGATCGCGCTGGACGCGAGCAATGCCGTCACGGGGGTTGTCAGCAAGATTGACGGCTACGGCCCGCCCATCAGTGTCGCCGGTGGCGTCGCTGTGCTCGTGCTGATGCTCACGTCGCTGTCCGTGTGGTCGTCGATGCGAGAAGAGAAGCGTGCTGCCGCGGCTGCGCTGCGCCAGGCCGTCATGATGGAGAAGCCCGTGCCGCCGCCGCACCAGTCGCCCGGGCCCGATCAGCAGCAGGCGCAGCTGCAGCGCGAGTCTGGTCCGGGCGCTGGCGGCCCGGCCAAGGTCGACTATAGCCGCAATTTTGTGTAGTGTGTCTTAGAAAAAGAATCGGGAGGCACCCCCATCCAATGTCCTAAACGAATTACTCTCTCCCCTGTACAAGAATAAACCCCAAATGCAATCAGCACAGATCGTTTGCTGCCAGCGATTACGCGCCCATGAAAGGATCCAGTAGTGACGTACGTACTGTACATACGACAAGCCATCGAGTGGGCGTGGAGTGCCTTACAGCAACGAACTGACTATTGCCCTAATCTGGCGAAAAATGCGCCGACTTTCACAGTGCCCCCTGGACTGCTCACACAGGCCTGAGCAGCATGGATAAGTGCCCCTGGGCTCCATTGGCATCAGCAGGAGCCCCCAGCGCTCCGCAACACTAGCCTGGACTTCATTTATCCTGAAACAAGCCACAATCCAGTCTCTTTTATGCACGATTCGAGCTATGCAAGAGCCGATACATTTCCACTGCACATACTTAGTTCAAGTGTAGAAATGGTGTGGATTACTCCAGACTAGGGCAATAGACTCGTTCTTACAGCAATGCAATTCCGATGATGGGCCAGGACATTGGCCCGAGTATCTGAGAAAGCTGGAGCCTGGGAGACGACGGGTCCACAATGGGGTTTCGCTGTGACCTTGTTGTTGCTCGTCAATGATCATAGTCAAAGGGGGGAAGCACCTGCTTTGTTAAACGGTCAGCCCTCCTACGTTGCCGCTGTGTCTCTGTGGATTGTCTCATCGCAAACGACACTAGACAATGATCAGCAAGATGCTGCACCCACTCGTCCGTACGAGACAGGGAAAATGGCGTCCCCACCTCAGGAGCTTCAAGCACAATACACAATTTCTCGGGGACTTACAGCATTTTTAACGCCAAGCATGCCGCGCGTCTCCTTGCGCCTCGCCTATTGTATACGCCTCCTCTCGACTGCTCCGCATGTCCTCGTATCCGCGACCAACACCTCCTCGAATGCATCTCCATCCAATGAGACCACAACCGAGTACACGACGCGGTCCGGGATCAAGCCGTGGGTCGACCCGGCCACACCGGACGACCGTCAGACCTACATCAGCTCCCGCGGCCGCACATGATCGCTCACTATGAGCGACGAGTTTAACGTCGCGGGCCGTAGCTTTAAACCCGGCGACGACCACTTGTGGACGCCGCTTGAAAAGCCCGACGGCGTCAACGGCGCATTGGAATACTACTCGCACAACATGACCTCGACCGCATGCGACGATGCGTCGGGCACGTGCTACTACTACATCAAGGTCACGGACGAGGTCACGTCGCTGAGCGTCTATAACCAGTACCTCACGACACCCGGGTACCAGACCGTCCAGTTCTTTTACCGCTCGGCCATGGTCCAGTCGTGGAACAAGTTTTGTTTCCAAGGAGGTATGATCGAAGTGCGCGCGCAACTGCCCGGCGCCGTGAGCAGTGCGTCCGGGAATCCCGACTTAGTGCTTGGCGCGAGTGGCAAGACCGATAGTATCGACTTTTACCCAACGTGGCCCGGTATTTGGATGATGGGGAATTTGGGGCGAGCAATCTTTAGTGCCTCGACGAACCGCATGTGGCCGTTCTCGTACGACACCTGCGAGCCGAGCGTCTTTAATGCCACCAAGAACCAACGCATCAATGCCTGTGACGCGAACCCGGGCTTTTGGCTTGAACGCGAACCAGGGACGCGGCGCACCCGAGATTGATATCCTAGAAGGCGGCGGCACGGCCATCTCGTCGTCGGTCCAAGTCGGGCCGGGCATGCCCACGGACTTCCGCATGATCGTATCCAAAAAGCCGGATTATGGCGGGTGCTTTTATGGCGCCGCGTGTCAAACGCCGGGTGCCAACTTGCCGTGCGTGCCCACGGCCGTGTACAACAAACGTGGCCACAAGTCGTGGTACCAAGGTCTCCGATACCAGAGCAATCCGTTCTGCAAATCCAACAGCACGCTGCGGCAAGACTATACGAGCGTTGCGACCGCCATCAAGACGGGCATCACGACCAACGTGTGTACGCGGCGACGTGTCCCGGCTCGTTTGACGTTGGCGCCGACTTAGGCCTCGTGGATACCAACAGCACGACCCATTGGGGCATCAACTATAACGGCACGTGCTTCCCCAAGATGAACGTGTACACGGGTGCGTTCCTGTGTGACCCGGACAACCAACCCAAGCTGTGAAAAGCCACGGCCCGACAACCAGACCGCGACCAATGTCATGACGCCGTTCGACTACCAAATGGACGCGATCTCGTCCAACTGGCCGGTCCACGTTGGCGCGTACACGGATTTCTTAGTGTACCAGCTCGAGTGGGTCACGGGCAAGAACGGTTATGTGCGGTGGATGCTGGACGGCAACGCCATCTTTGAGATCACGGCCGAGTCGATCGAGAACGTAGCGCAAGACGCGGGCAAGACGAACCCGACCAAGAAGATGCTGGACGAGCCCATGCACCTCATTTTCAATGTCGCGCTCTCGGCGACCTGAGGCTCCAAACCAATCTTCACGGACAAGCCCTGCCGGGGCGACGGTACAAACGCCAAGGCCAACAAGATTTGTGACGAGTACCCCATGTACCTCAAGATTGTTTACATTCGCTTGTACCAAGAATTGGGAACCGATCTGGACGCTGACAACCTCATGGCGATTGGCTGTGATCCAAAGACGCATCCGACCAAAAAGTGGATTGAAGGCCACATTGACGAGTACACAGACCCCGACAATATGTGGAAACCCGTGGCCGGTGGCGCGGCCTGCTCTCAAAATGACGACTGCACGATAGGTGCGAGCGGCGACATGGCGTTTGTGAATCTGGTCACGGGCAAGTGCGTGGACAAGCGGTGCGAGTGTTCCTATACCGACTCGTGGGGTGGCCCGCGTTGTATGACTGCGCTCAGTGCGTCCCAGACAACGACTGGTGGCAAGTTCCAGGGTTTTGGTCCGCCCATGGGTGCGGCCATGGGGTTGGCTGCTGTCGTGGTCCTGGCGACCATGGTCTCAATCTGGATGACCCGCAGCAGTTCGGCAGTATATCTCCATCCACCGCAGCACGTCGCCGTAACGAAGAACGTGGCCGCACCGAGCGATTCGGGCAGCGATGTTGTGCCGCTGGACGCGAGCGGCCGCAGTGTCGTGCAGCACAGCAATATGAGCGCCGAGTACAGCAAATACTTCGTCTAAACATGAGTGTCATATACTTGGTGAATGTTTGAACCTCGAGTGCGCTGATAAAATTCATTGACGTACAGTGTTAGCCGGTGGATATAGAATGTTGCCGGGGCTTTCTTGTCCCCCACAGGGCGGACCATGGGTGAGGTATTCTTTCTCGGACGTGATCCCGAAACGTTTTGTAGATGGCTACATAATCTGGGATATCTCTCTCAGAATAGTGACATGTGTAACCCTTCCGCGTAACCTAATGACGCCTCTTCGCGGTCTCGCCATGCGCGCGAGATGCTGGAACTCAAGGCGTTCGTGCAGGAATCTGTCCACGCGTTGGACGATGAAGCGCTCCGTGTAGTGTGCGATACACTCCGCGTGGACGCGCGTGGCTGCGACGACCGTCGCGACATTGAGCGGATCCTCACGGGGCTACTCTGTCTCGACAAGGATACGTCCCTGGGCACGTTTCTCACATGGCTACGGACCCGCGAGACGCACAGCCATGCCAGTGGATTGATTGCCAGAAAAAACGCCTTTCTCAATACATTTGTGCCTGTGATCTCGCCACGACGAGCTTCTGCGGAGAAGCCTTCAAATAACAACAACAACAGCAACCACGAATCATCCGTCAAGGACCACCACCTAAACGAGGAGATTGCGACTCGACTCGAGGAGCTCAAGCTGCTGGAGCAAGACTTCAAGGACGCCGAGCGGCAGGTCCATAGCGGTACACCGAGCTTTGAAAAGCTCAAGGCGTTTCTGGTCAAGCTCACCCAGCTTCGCGCAAAAGAGGTTGATGTGCGTGCCTTTTTCATCCAGCAGAACGCGCTGCTCACGCAGCAGCATGCGCAAATGAAAGACGAGACTCTCCACACGCGTGCGCAGCTCGATTTCTTTGTCGACGGGTTCACGAACTTGCGCCATCGCCACGACGAGCTGGTCGAAAAGTCGACGCAAATGAAGGCCGAGAACGAAGTCGCCCAGGACGTGTTCCTCTCGATCACGGCCCAGGAGAGCCATTTCGGATTGGTCTTGCACCGCACCATGCTGCACATGATGGAGGAGAAACGGCAGCTCACGCAGCAGCTCGAGATTGCGCACGACGAGATCCGTACGCTCCATGATAAGCAGCAACAGCTCGAGCAGCTCGTGCGTCGGCTCAAGCAGCAGCGCGGTGACGCGCTCAAGGATGCGAGCAGTTACAAGCAGCAGCTGCGCAACTGCAAGCGTAACATGGAGACGCTCGCGACCGAGAGCCCCGACTGTTTGTATTTCCGTGAGCAGGCGACGCAGCTGCGAGGCGCGCTGACGACGCTGCTGACGCTTTTCCGCGAGTCGATTGTGCGGGACACCAAGTCGGTTAAGCAGAGTCTCAGCAAGGAAGTCGTTCGTGCCGTCCAAACGGTACTGCTAGCGCCACCAATTATTCCCAGTAAGACCAACAGCAAGCGACTTCGCGTCAGCGTTGCCGCTTCAATAGATGGACCTATGGGAGATGCACAGGCCGTGGCTCGCGTCGTCGAGAAGAAGGCGATCGCTGGTCAGGACGTGGACGAAGTCGTGCGTGGCGTCGTTCTACTGGGCGGTCAAGAAGGGGAAGCGGCGCACTGTGCGACGGCTCTGTGCTCCAAGCTTCGATACGTTGCCATCGACTTGAAAGGCGCCCTCGACCAGCTCCGTGATGAAGCATTACAAGAGGATAACGAGCGACGCGCGCAAATCGAGGCACCAAAACTACTGGACGCGACAGCGCCTTCTCCTACCAGTATCCCACTCACTGTCGCCATTCCACCGCCTCCTTCGACTGTGGAGAACAATCTCAAGCCGCTAACAGCCGCGATTGTTGCGGAGCAGCATGAGCGAGGGGCCAAGGGAGTCGTGCTGTACAATTACGAGCTCACGGCCCGCGAGGCCAATCTTTTGATTGGCTGCGGTATCCCTATCGACAGCATCATTGATTTAAAAGTGCAGCCACCACCGACTGCCCCACCACCGACGCCCTCTACGCAGCCTCTCGCTTTGACCACTTCGTCCAGGGCCACACCATCAAACGCTCCGACGAGTCCGAGCCGTGGCACCGCACAAGCCTCAACACGGCCAGCCTCCAAGGCGACAGCGACACCCAGCAGTCCGTCTCGACCGTCCAGCCGCCAGCAACCGCCTGATACTATCAAGAAACCACCGCCGAAACCCACGCCGTCGTCAATGTCTCGACCAGCGACCAAGGCAGCAAGTCCAGCAAATCCTGTTGCGAAAGCCATCGACCGCAAGGCCGTGTTTGCGAGCATGCCGCAGCTCTTTGTGCAGCTCGCACCCATCGTGTTCATAGAAGACCGTGTGGATTTGATCCTGCAAGAGATTACGCGGCAAAAGCACGCACGAGAAACGCCGTGTGTCGTGTGGGACGACGCGACGAGCCAAGTAAACGAGTCGCTGTTAATGTACGCCGAGGACGTCCACATGATGATCTGGACCGAGCAGGACAACCGCAAGCCTAAGAAGCCCGGCCAGGATGTGACCAAGCCGAGCACACCAGCGTCTTCCTCCTCTAGGGCTGGTGGGAATAGTCCGATGCGTGCGGGCGCGGCATCCACCAGCAAGAAGACGCCGGCAAAGGCGCCGACGAAGGGCAAAGCCACGAGCCCTACGACACGGTCAGGCTCGCCCACGAGACCATTGGTGAAAACCAAAGCCGCCGTCTCGCCGGCCAAGCCCACGGTAGTAAAGTTGGCCTCCTCCATCACGAAGTCGGTGCCGTCGCCAAAGAAGCCCACAGCAGCATCTTCACCAAAAAGAAAGGCGTGATACGAAATGGTGAATGATGATTGGTTGATACGACTGATTCGGCACGATCTGATTGGCTGGATCACGTCGAACATGCCATGTTGGACTCGCGGTTATGTCGTCAGTCTCAGTTATTTTCGTAGTTTCGTTCCGTGAGCTGTCGCAACGGACAAGACGCTCTACTGCCGCAGAGACAGGAATTTCTCCCAAGCACGCAAGCCCCGCAGGTCGCCATGGATGCGTCGTCATCTCACGGGAGCGGATATCACGATCACGGCCACGCGGACGCTGCGCATCGCTCGTGGCACAACAGCGACAGCGGCGAGTTCTCGGACGTGCCGTTTGATGGCGAAGACGACGGCGAGTCATTGCGGCCGCGACCTCCACCGCCGCCGCCAGCGCCGACCATGGTGCAATTGCCCAAGCACCGGAACCAAGAAGTGGCGGCCGCCGCAGCAGCATCACCTGCGCCTGTTGATATGCTCGAGGAGATTGATCCGGACTTCCTGAACGAGCTGCCGCCAGAACTCCAGCAAGAGATTCTACTTGAGCACGCGGCCGCGCAAAAGCGCGCCAACGACGCCGCGATCCAGCGCATCCTCCAGCAAAACGACGCGTCCGGAGACGTGACGCCCGACCGTAACGTCTCGGAGTATGACGGCGACGAACTACGCGCGAATGCCCATCGAAGCAGTGACGACTCCGAATGGGTCTGCCACGTGTGTACGTTTGCCAACCACCCAGCGATCCTCGCGTGCGAAATGTGCGAGGCCCCACATGCCACTGTCGCCGCCACTGTCGCCGCCACAGGCTACGACTACTACAGCGACGACGCCGACTGGCAGCACATGAATGGAGCCGCCAACCGTAGCCGCTCGGGCAGCGGCGCCGAAGTCTACTCGAAACTCGCGCAGCGCATCCAGTCGTCCGTGTTTGCATCGTCGCTCAAGAAAATCAAAATGCCAGCGACACCGGCGACCACGTCCATGACGCAAAAGGACGACCCGACCGCCGAAGACTTGCTGATCGCAGCGACCATGAAGATCCAGCAGCTTCAGACCAGCGCGACCCAGAGTGTGCAGTCGCTCATGGCCAAGGCCAGTGCGAGCCGTCGTGCGTCGCCGTCTCCGTCGGCTCCTTCGCCCTCTGCTGGTGGTAGCAACATGAGACCGTCGCCTCAGGCCACGGCACTGCTCCAGTCGCTCCAGCAAGATCTCAATACGAAATGCGAACCAGGTGATGAGCTGTACGAGACGCTGCTCGAGCGGCTCTGGCTTGCGATCTACCAGGACGCACCACGCTCACCCGGCAAAGCGGGTAGCACCCCACCACCGTTGAAGCATCGTCCCTTTGAGAGAGTCTCGGACGGCTGGGTCGCCATTGGCTTCCAGGGCACTAACCCCGACACGGACTTTCGCGGCGGCGGACTGCTCGCACTCAAGTGTCTCGTCTACGCGTTTGAAGCGTACCCACAGCAAATGATGGCGATCGTGCAGGCGCAAACGCCCAGTGACGAAGGCACGCAGTGGTACCCCGTGTGTTGTGCCGGTATTAATCTGACCTGCATGACTGCGGGCGTGCTGCAGCTCGGCAATGGCCGCTTTGCGACCAGTGACGCGGCGTTTTGGCCACTATTTGACGAGCCGTCGGCGTTGTACCAGCTCTATGTCCACGCGTTTCTCAAAATGGACGCGGCGTGGCACCGCCTGAATGCGTCCTACATGGAGTTTGGCGGTACGGTAGGAAAAAAGAAGGACGGGGTCCGCAGTCTCTTACTGACTGTGTATTTGTATGTGAGCTAGTTGTGCTTAAGGCCACACGTCGCATGGTGGTTCATATCCTGGACCAGGCGCCACAGTCACTGGACGCGCTCAGCGCCGCGGCCGACAAGACGGCGATCGACCGCTTTGTAGTCACGGCCTCCAAGGCGTATTTGGACGACACGGAAAACGGCGAGTGTCCCGATCCATTCAACCTGCTGGAAGACGACAGTGCCGAACTGGTCACGTCGCCACGGTCGACGCTTTCGGCCGTGCTCTCCAAGCTCACGGGCGGCGTGCTCGCGTCGTCGACCTCTGCCTCTACTACTCAATAATTCCATCTCTACGAATCCAATTATTTTTTACAATTATAATCCAAACTTCATGCAGCCGCTTTCTTGATGATAGTCGCTGCACTTGACGCGACAGAACCGCGAGCCGCAGCGGCGGCACTGGTACGCAGCGAAAAAGCCGCAAACCACACAGAATTTACGTGGCGCATGCGCTTTTGACGGTGCCGCTGCGACCGAGAGGTAGTTGGGAACGGGTGCACGCTCGCCCGTGCCCAGTTCTTCGTGCACGAGCTGCGCGAGGCTCTTGACCTTCCAGCGTCTCGCCTTTCTGCTTACAAAGTCCCATCAATCCACCGATAGATAGATATAAAGAGAGGGTAAAGAGACGTACGGCGTTTGGCTTGTAGATCGTGCGGCCTTGGCTTTGCTTTGCTTGGCAGTCTTGCCTTTCTTCTGACCGGATGTATCCTCGTCGTCATCGACATAGAGATCGTCGGCGTCCGCGGCATCGCCGTCGCCACCGCCCCACGCGTCATCTTCACCGTAATTATCGGCCTCTAGTGCATCTAGACGTGCGTTCCGTACGACAGCGCGCGTCTCGTCGTCGACGCTGCGCATCGCCTTGCTCAGCTTGACCGTGCGGCCTATGCATTTTCGAAAAGGAGGGTTTTCTCGCTCAATTACCATCGTCTGGAAGCCGCAAGAACGGCAAAAAGTAGCGCCAGAGACGCACCAGAGTGTCGCTTCTTCGTGCCAGCCCCAGTAGCAGCGGCGGCTGCGGTGGTGGTCTGCAAAACAGTCTCATTCCACCGCTTCTTGCCATCATACGCTTTGCCCATTTTGTTTGCGGTGTTGCGTTTATTTGTCGTCAACCATGGCTTCTCGTTGACTTCGTTTAAGTTAACCGTCTATTCACGTAATTATAGGTATTTCACGTGCAAAGAAAGTGTATATATTGTGTGGCATATCTACGAAACCCGATGCAAATGGGTACACCGGTACTGTATCCAACAACAAAAAACTCAAAAGGTCGAGGCGCTGGTCCAGGTCTCGACGTCCTCGGGCACGGGCTTGAGCATGTGGAAGCGGTCAAAGTTGACGATTGTGCGCTTGCCCGTGTGGGTCACACAGTTGTCAAAGGTCGAGTCCCACGCGATTTCCTCGTCTGTGTATGAGTGGCGCGCCTGCATCGTGTTGGACGTCGAGCCGTCAATGCCCTCGAGCACGACAATCACCTCGAGCTCAGTCTTGCGCAAGTGGTTCATGATCTGTGCGCGCGTCGGTTTCTTGTACGGTGGTGCAGCACCGGGCGCGCCACCATCACGGTTGCCGTTCTCAATGTCTACGAGCCGCTGGCTCGGGTCCGGGTAGGACGGCACGAGCTTGCCAAAGTGGCCTTTCTCGGGCAGACACTCGGGCGGGAACAGCGGCGACCACGGATCGATGCGATGCACAATGGTCTGCGGCAGCGCGATCAGCAGCATGGCGCCGCAGTCGTCGTCGGGCTGCTGGACGCGCATTTGGTGGCTCTGGTACAGCGACTCGGTCGTCTCGCCGCCGCGGCCGTCACTGGCAAACACGTGCCGCATCGCGTACAGTCGCACGTGGGCCTCGACAAGCTGGTGTGAGCGGCGCTCGCAGACTTGAAACATAAAGTAGTAGTCCCCACGGATCTTGCGGATCACAGACGAGTTGGTAAACATGATGGTGTCGGCGCGTTTCTAGGATAACGCAGAAACGAAAGTGAACACAAGAAGTAAAGGAAATAATGCCTTAGCTGAAAACGGAGACGTACTTCGGCGCGGGCAAAACGCGCGTAAAACATGCCAATACAGATCGAGTCGAGAAAGATGCCAGCGAACGACTAAAGGGAAGGCATGGGATGGATCAGTCTTCTTGATCAGGCGGCAACAGGGAAATATGAGCATATCTGCACGTACCTCGAGGGTCAGGAGAAGCGCCATGGATTTGCATCCACCGTAAAAGATGTCATTCGTCGGTGCGCCGTAGCCGATCGTCATCTACAGCGCATGATACCGTCAGAATATTCAAACCATCGTCACCAGAAAGTCAACTATCCGCGTACGATCGTCTCAAGCGAAAAGACGTAAGCTTCCATGATCGTCGTGAGGCCAACGTTGCATTCGGAGCGATGGCGCGAAATGTCGAGGTACGACAGCGCAAACAAGAAGATTACAATGAAATACTATCAAGCACGAGAACGAATGTGAGTCTCCAGGAAATAGATGAGCTGTAGTGAACATAAGACGCACCGTCACGAAAATGCCCGTGACGATGCGCGACGTGCGCGTGTTGATGACCGTGTGGAAAATGTCATTCGTGTAGAGCTGGCGCCAGTCGCCGCCCGTGCGGACGATACTGCCAAACACCAAACCCACATCGTCAGCGTACTTGTTCAGAGATCCGTCAATGCGTCTCCATCACTTACTTGAGACGGCCTTCGGACTGGTGGAAAGGACGACCGCGATCCATGAAGCGCGCTCGGCGACGCGCACCGGTGCCCGTGTCGCCAACCGCTGTCGTGCTGCTGTGCTGCGGCGGCGCCCCGGTCGCGATGCTGAGCAGCGGCTGCTCAACGGTGCTCGTCATGGTGGGGGGGGAGTCACGGATGCTTCTTCGTCCTGCGAGGAGAATTGTGCACTGCGGCGAAAGGGCAGAACTGAAGGCGGCGATGTGGTTGACGCGAATCTACTGGGCCGTGGGTTCGCTACACCGCAAAGCACTCTCTTCCGCTTCCTCGCCTTTTGCGTCCTTGACTGACTGGAGCCACTTCGGGAAAGTGCGAAGTTCAAACGGGTAGATCCAAAAAGGTCAAAATCGGAATAAAAAACATCTGAGTTGGGCTCATTTGTACCGAAATCACGGTACAAGCGGCTAGGATTGGTTGAAGTAGTTACAAGTATCAACCAATCATGACGACTTTCATTGTAGCCATGTGGAGATCAGACCAGACAAGCAATGCTGACCTAACCAAACGGCCGGCAGCAATGAATGTGGTGTACGGGATCAGATATTCGAGAGCGGGATCAGCACGCTCGAGAACCAGAGCACGAGCCAGTACGTGCGTGTCACCATGAAGATTAGCCATTGTCCGTACCCACATGTGGATATGCAGCTGCGCTTTCGTTTCTCTCGGGCCACGCCGCCACCACAGTCGGGGCACAGCCGCGAACGCCGTCGTCGATGCGTTCCACAACTTCACGACGGCCGTGCTCACGTGCGCGTTCCTATTCATTGGGCTCGTGTACACGTGGCAGGCCGACTCGCATAGACTGTAAGCGTACCGTGCTTTCTATTTAATCAGCTCCCACCAATGAATACCCAAGGGTGAAATGACTTGTTGCTGGAACTTCATCACGATTAGAACTTAAAATTAATTAGTAAACTCTTCTAGTAGAGCTCGATGACAAAATTTGGTCGGTCGTCGCTGGATGGCGTGTCGAGGACCATGTAATCGCCCTTCATGTACGTCGGCACCGGCACCGTCGGCGAGAGCTGGTACTGAAAACTCAGCGTCGCGCGATCACTGTATGGCTCCACGTCTGTCGGACGGACGTTGTGGTTGGACGGCTTCATTCTCCGGTAGAGCATGCAGCTCTGCACTTGCCTGCCAATGGCAATGATGAGAAACAGCACGACCAGCACGACGCCGGCAGCGATGCCCAGCGTGATCTCGGGGCTGCTCCGTTCGTTACTGGATAGGTTGGTGGGCTCGGGTGTCGCGCTGGGAGGGTCGGTATTAGCGGCGGCCGTGTTGGCCGAGATGGTGCAGCGCGGCCCGTACCACTCGGCGCTACTGCAGACACACCGGCCTTGTGTGCAGGTCCCAACAGCCTGGCCCGCGACCGTGCAGTCCTCGTCGATCGAGCAAAAGGCCTTGCCCGACACTTCTACCACGGGATTCACCGCGTCGGTGTACTCGTTAATGTGGTCTTGAATCCATTGCTTGGTTGGATGTGACGTCGGATCACAGCCGACGCCCATCGTAGACGAGGACGAGAGGTCCTGGTAGACGCGAATGTAGTCGATCTTCAGAGCCATCGGGAACTGGTCACAGGCCGTCGCATTGCTCTTGGTCGCATTCGTCCTGGCTTGGGGCTCACACGCTCGAGAGACAATGGGTAGCTCGGTGCCGGTCGTGGACGCCATGGCGACGTTGAGGATCAGATACATGGGTTCTTCTGGTAGTATCTTGGTCGGATTGGTCTTGCCGTCGTCCTGCGGGGGCTTTGTCAGTGTCTCGGCGGCGATCTCAAACACGGGATGGCCGTCCAGCATCCAGCGGATGTAGCCATCGGCGCCCGGTACCCACTCGACTTGGTAGGTCATAAAGTCCGTAAACATGGCCACGTGCGCGGGCCAGTTGGCGGAAAGCGTGTCGGCTCGGTACTGGAAAGTGTCTCGGCTGGCGGTCGGGGATGGTGCACGGGCAGTCAGAGCGGGCTTTGCACAGTCTGCGTCTCGGCTCAGACGATCACACTGGACGCTCCCGTCGGACGCACTCATTTGGGCAAAGCACGCGCCGTCCGTGTTGATGCCCCATCGCGCACCCAGTGTGCTGCTCGTGTCGATCAGACTCAGGTCCGAGTTGATATCGAACGACGCCGGACAGCGCGCCAAGTCACACACATTGGCATAGACCCCACTATTCAGAGCCGCTTGAACGGCGTCAAACGACTGGCGGATCTGCTTGTCGTCATTGGCACAGAGATGATTGAACGCGTATCGGAGACCTTGGTACCAGCTCTTGTGGTTGCGCGTGTCGTACTGGGGCTTGGGCACGCCCACGACATTGGCCCCCGACGTTTTGCAACTCGCGTTGAAGGCGCAGGTTGGTGTCTCCCCTTCGATGCGGCGAAACGCAGGCGGCATGCCCGGCGCCACGTGAAGCGACGACGCGATGTTGAGACCGCTGCCTTGAAAGATATCAATCTGCGGCGCGCCACGCCCTTGGTTGGCGTTCAAGCCCGACCCGGGGTTCGCGTCGCAGGCACTGATGCGCTGGTTCGTGGGCTGGAAAACCTGGTTGTTTGAGTCGCACTTGTCATAGGAGAATGGCCACATGCGATCCGTCGACTCGCGAAAGAGCGCGCGTCCGAGATTGCCCATGAGCCACACGCCGGGCCACGTCGGGTAAAACGCCGTCGTCTTAATACGCGCGGAGGCGCCGTTAGCGAGGTCCGGGTTCTTGGAAGTTCCGGCAATAACGCCTGGTAACTTGGCGCGCACTTCGACCATGCCGCCCTGGAAACAAAACTTGTTCCAGGACTGGAGCATGGCCGACTGGTACTGCACCGTCACGCTCTCCATCTTTGGCGGCGACGCGTCCGGGTTCCACACGGCAATCGAGCGCGGCTTGGCGATCGCGTCGAGCTTGAGGTAGCAGTCCGTACTGTCCTGACACTCGGTTGTCGCAAGTTCCTTGGCGTAGTACCCCAACCCAGCACGGGTGCCGTCGGGCGCGTCCATGGCCGTCCACAGGTGGTCATTACCTGGCAGAAACGATCGACCGGGCGTGTCGAACTCGTCGCTCATGATAAGATTCCACTTGTCGCCACGCGACGACGTATACTCGAATGCATCCTTTGGCGTCGACTTGTCGACCCACGCGCGCACGCCCGACATGGCGCGGTCTCCCGCAGCCGCGACGACCACTGATACAAAAAGAACTGCGCTCATCAAGACGGCGTGGGCCACTGGTGCGATCCGCATTTTGGATGGAATATAGCGAAAGGTGGGCGGCTTGTGGAATGGTATTACTCGACGGGATGCAGAACGACGACGAATGGACGCAGCCATGTTGGTTTTGGGATCACTTCGTTTTCGCGCGAGCAGATCGCAGGCCATCTCAGAGAGCAACATCCCATGCAAGTGGAAGTGGGTGGCTGGGTACTTGCGGTCGGACGGAGCCAGTGGCAATTCGTCGAGAAGGCAGCGGCACTGAAACTTTCGGAATGTGACGTAACGGACTTGACGGATCTCTGCGAGATTTCGAAAGCTCTTAGTTGTATCGGCACGCGCCAAGCGAGTGGCAGAAGATCAAGCGACGCAACCGCCCGTCAAAGGGGAAAATGCAGGAGAGCGCGGTCGCGTGAGTGGGATGAGGGGGGAGGACGAGGGAGAGGTTCTCCGCAACGTAGCTGATCGACGAGAAACCGCAAAATACTGGCCGGCCGTTGACGCGCTTCTGAACTGGAAGAAAGTGATACGGCACTGGGTCACTACGGTACACTCATAGTCTACGACCACTTGAATTTTGGGACCACATTGATGCGCCGACAGTGCACCGGCAGCGCAAACGGGACGTCCCTGGCGATGCTTCCAGCACAGTTCGGCGAATCATTTTGGGTGTGTCCAGTCCGAAACGCACTGATTGGGTACACCATGAGACCAACACTCAGAAGTATCTCGCTACATTCGTGCAACCTTCATGACGACTGTTGGGACGCTGTTGCGCGAAGGTCGCGCGACAGTGTTCTCCGCTTTCCCCAGCAGCAAACCACCGACAAAGAGAAAACCCAGTGTCGTGCGTTGAAGTGCAACAACGACGGAAAACGTCCGACGAAGGGATCGACTTATCTCGACGCGTACCACGCGGCTGCAGCGCATAGCACGGGGCGCGCATACTGTCTAGCACAAAGAGGAAGACACGGCGCGTCGATCCGTGGGTTTCTCGGTCAAAACGATGGAGGCAGTGCGGAGAAAACAGTCGAAGAAAACGAAGAATAAGCCCAAGCCGCTCGACGAAAATGCCTCCGCCGCGGGTGGCGCGGGGGATAGCACAGACCATGGTCCAAGCGCGAATGGTGCGGTGGGTAGCGCGGTGCCGACGGCGGTGACAAAAGATGGCGAGCGACTGCACAGCACAGACGGTCACTCGGACGAGGGTGCTGCGTGGATGCTGAATGACGACGAGAACGAGGCGATGGCGTGGCGCGATATCGATTTCCACGAAGACAATGTGGCTGACACTCATGTGGCAGTCGAAGTGACTGGACGCACGAGCCGCCGGCGCAGTGTGGAGGAAGAGATTGCTCAAAACGAAGACGACATTATGGCATTACTGGGAGACGGAGAGCTTGCGACCGCGGTTGAGAAGCCGCCTATCCCGCAAGCGTTTGGTACCTCTGCCATGAGCTCGTCTGCGGTAGCGTCATTTCTCGCAACCGCTGACGAGCAGGCAACGACCCATCGGATACCCACGGCGCCATCGACGTTTTTGCTGGACGAGATCGGCACGCTCACAGCAACGGCTGTACCGTCGGCACCAAGCTTTGACGACTCAGATGACGAAGAGACTTTGCCAGGTAGCATGGCTGTTAGTGGCATGGCAAACTCGGCTCGATTGCTTGATCCATCTCCGCTGGTAATGCCGCCACCGGCTTCGCCGTTGCCGGGCGCCGAAGTTCCACTACCACCAGCTCCGACCACGATACCACGTGGACCTGCTGCTCTTCATTTCAGACCGTCCGCGCCTTCAGATCCCAGCGACTCGCCTCATCTTCCTCCGGTTGCTGAGGCCATGAGGTCGGCGTCGATCCCCTCTGCTCCCCTTGAAGACGACGAAATCGATTTTCCAGCGCGCTCGCAGGCACCACGAATTGTGACGATGCCGTCGGCACCCGCCGCGTACGAGGAAGGAAAGCTATCGACCGTGGTCGAAGAAAGCACAGTGGAGCTAAAAGATGAAGGTTCACGAACACATGTACCTGCTGCGATCCAGCGGCTTCGAATTTCCGTTCCTAAAGATGATGTGGAGAAAGCAGGTGACGCGGTGAGAAGCTCCATTGGGAAACTTCGTGCGGCAGACTCGGTGAATCGGCTCTATCCGACCGTTCTCACAGATCGCAATGCAGTGAATGATCAAGCTGGAGATGCTCGTCAACGTAACCCAGTCAAGTATTCAGCGATTGCAGCAGAGAAGCACCCGGTCTACATCAAGCTAGAGCCCCACTCCAATTTCGAGATGAACCTCTTGCGAGCAGCAGCATCGCAGAAACGCCAAGAGGCCAAAATGCACAACATTGAGATCAACAAGGGCGATCTCTACGGTCGACTCGAGCGATATCTGTACGCTGAATACCTTCTTCATTCAGCAAGCACGTCGCTCGAAGCCAAAAAGAACGACGTCGAAGCCCTCGTCCAAAAAGGTGCAATTTTGTGGGAAATTTTATTGAGTCGGTGTGCGTTTGCTGACTTTGTTTCACTTGGATAGTTTGGTTATTGGAAACAAAGCGTCTCTCGTCCTTGAAGAGATGCGGTGATCAAGTGGACTTGGAAGAAATTCTGGAATTCCAAACGGCTCGCTTTGATGCTATTCAACACGCCAAGCTGAAGGCGCACCTCGAGAGCATTCGTCAGCTTCGAACTGTGGAGGCATCATTGCACACGTTTGATCGTGCGCTATCATACTTCCACATTGAGCAATACCTCAACGAGGTCCTTCAAGAGCCGGGTTTTGTGTCGTATCTGAACAAGATGAGCGCGGCAAGTGTGGTGATCAAGTCGAAGGCGGGAAACTTGGGCGAGTTCGAGACCGTGCCAGAGAGCATCTCGTTCTATGAACCACTTCCAGCCAACTCGACACTTGCGTCCTCGGTGGATCACCTCAAGTACTGCATCGATGTTATGATCTTTTTCGAGAAGAAAGTCACGGTTGACGATCAAGGACTGTTTGGACGCATCCCACCCTCATTTGCTCGCGGTGAACTTGTGTGGGAGTCGTCGTCGACGAACCGTTCTATGAACGGTGGATCGGAACGGAAAGTCAAGTGCTATGCGTGCAGTACACTCAACGAGCCGATGGAGCCGAATCACTGGTGCAAGTTTTGCAAGAGCTGTGGTGTCGTGCTATTCTTGCCTCCATCTTCCGTGTCAAACAAGTCGAATGATTGGTACACGAGTGTGCTTCGGTTTCGCCAGTCGCTCCAGAAGTGGATCTCGTTGTCCTTGCGGACTCTTCTTCGACTCCGGTCGCTTGTCAACATGCCGTATCTACTCATGCACGTCATGTATCTGCCGCGGATTTCGACCGAAGAGCGATCCTGGGTTCTTCGCTTCCTGCAGTTTCCGAAAGCTGTCGTGACGACAACCGGGGATTTGAGAGAAGCATGGAGCGAAGATTTGGTCGACCACTACGTTGCGATGCTTCATTTGGTGTTCCACCCTGAGAAACTGCGAAAGTTGACGACGCTCGTGTCCAGCGAGCTCCCATCTCGTCACAAGGGCACAAAAGTGAGCAATCCATCTCACGAGTGGGTGTTACTCGAGAATCCAGAGGTGCTCGATCGGTGCTATCTTTCCGATGAAGACTTCGTAGCGGTGATCAACCAGTTTCCGCACACGTTTGCGTTTGAGCAGCTCTTCAGCTGCACAATGGACACCAAGAAGTGCTTTAGTCGGGCACTTTCGATCGTGATCGAGTTTACCCAGAGCCTGAGGTTCTTCCAAGAGTTCGAAAAGTTCCCTGCCCGCGTCGCACAACTTCTGGGCGAACTGCTATTGAACGCATCAATGATATCGGCAGGGTCGTCAAGCGGAACAAGGACTGGTGAAGACTTCTTCTATCCGACGCTTTTCGATCAGCTTTTTTTGACGGCATTACATGGCCTTCTGGTCGCGGACTGCAATCGAGTGGCGTGGCGAAGTATCCGCAACTTTCCATTTGCTCCGCTGTCCCCGCTGGCGAAATGGGACGTCCTCGGGCTGCTTCTGTTTGGCATTTCGAGTGTCCCTAGTGTGGCCAAGAGTGGAAGCGGTTGGACGCAATTTATTGACAAGGCGTGCGTCGGCAAATCCGACCGATTAAAGCCTGCTCGACGAGTATTGTCTGAACAAATCGTATCCGACGCCGACAATGCCATGCACTTGATGCACGCAGTTGCACGGCTGGCAGCAAGTGCAAGCTTTGGTGAAGAAGATCCACTTGGGCGAGATTTGGTGCTGGTGACGACACAGGAATTGTTCCTCGCAGGGTTTGCCGATGGCGATTGTCGCAAGTCGCTTGGGGAATCCGGCGAACGAGCTGCAGGGCCTATCAGTACGATTTGTCTTGCCCACCCGTGGGTGATCTCGGAGCTCATCTCGCTACTATTCAAATATCACGAGTGCGCCGAAACATGGATCCACGTGTTCGAGACGTTTCCAGTCAACCGCTGGCTCCCTACACCGGCGGATCTCACCCATTTACAGGACTGGCTATTGTTGGATGATGCTGCTGCGCCGCGAAGCTCCCTTGCCCGCTTCTTGCTCGACCGTATCAATTGGGAATTCGACGTGAAGGCTGGCCAACTATTCACCAATGCCTTTCTGCATCGGCAAGTCGCCTTGGTGGTTGCGGAAGCGCTTCTTGTCTACCGAGCGCGGAGATTGCACGGAAGGCGTGACGTGCGGTCTCCCAGTGGAGAAAACGTGGTCTCTCCGCCTAAACTGAAGACGTTTACGAAATCGATTCGACGTGTGTTTCGGTTCGAGCGATCCGTGGATTTTGAGCATTGGTGCTGGAAGTTGATGCTGAAGCTCAGGTTCTACTCACCACGCACGAACCAGCCCTTTGTCCCACTCGTTAACCTTCAGAACGATCGCTCGCGAGAGGGTTTGCTTCTACGGCGTTGGTTTCCCGGTGGAGCAGGCGCAGCCCTGGTCGGTCCGGCAAACATTCGATTTTACGACTCTTACGACCAACAATTTGATCCGTACGGTGACTCTCACCGTCAAGCGCGCACAGCAAGTCAGATAGATTTGTCGCACCAAGCTGCACTCGTTGGAGAAGGAAGCTCTGGTGTGCCCATTCACGACGAGTCGGTGGTGGCGACAGATGCCAGCTCTCGAGGAGAAAGTTCATCTGATCTCAACGATTCGGCTGAGTTGGTCGCGTCTGTCACAGTCACATCCACGTGCGATGTGGAACCGATCGTCGCATATCTGATCTGCCAAACAACAACCTTCGTCTACACGGAGAGAATGGATCGGTGGGAGCCTCTTCTGACTTTGCTGAAGAATGGTCACTTTGCTGCTGCTGTCAAGGTGCTTGAGAATGTGCTCCCATTGATGGCCAAGCTCGATCGTGTTGCACAGACCGCGACATCGAACGCTGCATTGGCAAACTCCAAGGGCGGAGACATCAACCACGCGTTGGCCGTATGTATGGCGACCATGGAGGGTATGTCGACCGATCAACTTTTCCGACTCGTGGATGCTTTGGAACGCCATTCTTTCATCAGCGCGGACGAAGGCCAACTGCTGACGGATCTTTTGCACAAGGGGTACATAGGGGGCTGGGAAGCCACGGCCAAGACAAAAGTGCTGTCGAAATTGCGATTCGTTCGAGAGTGCAGCACGTATGTCCACCCGCTCATTCTTCCCACCCTGATCAATGAAGCGTTTCCGCAATCAAGCTCGTCGGCGGCGATGCTGTCGACAACCGCGATGCTTCAAGGAGCCATGTCGTGGTTGACAGCAACTCTTCGCGGCGGTCAGGCAGAACTACCGTCGCCATCGTCCGCAAACTCGATTACTAGCGCGTTGACGATCCGAAAGTCCCATTTGGTGGCTACCGTACCGTCGGCTGTGTCCACTCCTACAGTCACGGCAACGGCAGCGGCAGCATCGCTGGGTATCGTCGACGCCCCGGATGATTACACAGCGACGACACAGCAAATCTGTGCCGCCATCGAGCGGGCATTTGACGTGTCGACGACGTCAGCACTTAAGGACCACGTAGCCTTTTGGATGCGCATGGTTCTTCAGGTTCCGTTCTGGTTTGAGCACCCCGCGCTGCGGCACATTGTGGACGTATTGCTGCGATGCAGCATGCGCGACTTTTATCGCAGCGTGAGCACGAAAAAGAATGGATCGATCTCAGGTCCACGAGCTGCCATTCATGTGCAACTCGTGTCTATCCTGCGTTTCGCGTTCGCCAAGTACTGTAGCGATGTCAAGAGCTATGCGGAGAGTGAGTCAAGCTCGGGTTTTGCAGTCCCGGAGGAGTTGCCGTCCGTTGTGAGTTTCTTACCCACGCTGCCATCCATGGCTGGGCTGTCGTCCATTTTTGGTGGCAGTTGTGAGCCAGCCCAGTTTATTGGAGGATGCTCGACGTTCGCATTTTGGACGCTGCTCGTCGAACTGCGTCAGGAGCTTCCACTCTTTCGCGCCATGGGCCAGCTGCTCATCAAGTACGAACCGGCTGCGATGAAGAAGATTGAAAAGTTCAAGAAATCCGAGGGCAAGTTGGCGGTCGAGTTGGCGGACATTGGTTTGACCAGCGCTTTGCACCGAGTGGAGAGTTTGATGTATGGTCATGTGACATTCGACTCGTTGTCGTACTTCAAGATCTACCGCTGGGCAGAGTACTGCTTGGAAATGCGGGAAGCTGATGATCACCAGATCCTGTTTTGGCAAGTTTTCTTCGCGTTGTATTTTGCGTGCGCTGGCGGAACCCGAGTCTTCGGCCACTATTTCCTTGACCGTGAAGACGCGTCGAGTCCAAAGCACGCCGACCTCCGAAAGTCTCTTCAGGCCAAGTTGCGGTCCATGACGACGTTTTGCTCGAATCAGGCGCAGATTGTGCTCACTGTTTCAGGTGGAAGTGCGACAGGAACATTGACGACGGAAGGCAAGGAGCTCAAGTATCAGCATTTCGTGCAGTTATCGCACACTTTCACGGCCATGGACGCGTGGCTCGATGAACGAGATCCAACCAAGTGGCTCAAAGATGATGAGCTCGCGACTCTACCGCGCCACTTTGAAGTGTCTCGGCTCCGAGAGGTGCTCCGGCTAAGCGACAGCCTGTTGAACACACCGGCGAATGAGGCGTTTCGCTGGGAAGGTCTACCTTTGTGGATGGAGCTCTGTGGTTTCGAGTTTCACGCGAGTACACTCTCGGGTGTATCCTCGGTCGACGAAAGAGAAGACGGCGATACGTCGGGCAATAACGAGACGCTGGCCACGATTGATCATCTTCAAGAGGAGGACTTTGCGTTCATCGAAGACCGGGATACGCGGCGCTTCAGCAGTTTGGGGAGCAGTGCGGACCACGGCCGAACGACGAATCCACTTCAGCTGACGCCTGAGTACGCTGGGCCAGTGTCGTTAACGGTGATTCCTCAAGTTACAATCCACACGGTGCCCGAACGCTGTATCGTGACGCCATCGATCCCGCTTAATAAGCACGCGATCAAGAGTTTGGCGACCAAGTTTTCGGAGACGCTGTCCATTCTGGTGGGTTTGGATGCCGAAGTGCTCGATCATGTATCCAAGCTGTTCGTGAGCAAGGCACGAATCGTGTCGGAAAGCAAAGCCTGTCTGGAAGGCACTGATTGTCGTAAGCCAGCGGCCTTTCGTTTCGAGTTTACCGAGTGGGCGATCGACAAGCAGCTCATGGACACGATCCAAAGCACCGTGGCGCAGGCCGAGCGATATGACATGCGATCAATGGTGGAGCAAGGCGAAGTATCGTCATCTCTGGCAACACTCCTGTTGAACAGCGAGCGGCAACGTAGTGACATCGGGTTGCTGCCCGACGGCGTCGATGCCTTCTTACGTCTGGATGCCGATGGGTTGATGTTGTCGATGCAGATTCTGCTCATTGATCAAGTAGTGCAAGTGCTAGAAGCCGAGTCCCATAAGGTCAAGCGTGTCTTGGTAGAAGCACAGGCAACGGCGGAAGAGGAAGTCCCAGCGAAAGAAGTCACATCCGACGGTCAACAGCCAACGTCAGAAGCGAGCGAACAAGAAACTTCAACAAACGAGTCGGTCTCTGCTGGCAGCAATCCGATCAAGGATGCAGAGAAGCAGATCGAACGGCTCCATGAAAAAGGGCTCGAGTGGTTTAAACAGCTCACAGAACTCGACACGAAGCTGTCGCGCATGGTTCCGCCCTTGCGCGAGGTGCTTTGGCGTTCGATCAAGCAGCTCGGTATCACGTTCGTGTGTGTGGACGAGCGGGAGACATGCAACTTGTTGCAGCTCATGCTGGACGACCCGTCGCGCATCACACTGCTCAGCGAATGCTTTTCTCCAGCGAGTGCACCCGCGCGGTTTGTCGAGATGTTTTCCAGTTTGATGAGTGCGAGCACATCATCGCGACTGTCCAGCGAAGAAAAGTTGGTGCTGCTTCAGCGATTCGACGTCCAGGCCTGGTTGAATACAAAGGCGCCGCACGCACCGACCAAGTTCGATCGTGACACGGTGTTGAGTATCGTCTTGGGTGACGTTGGCGCCAATTTTAGTGGCGCAGCGCCGATTGACAAGCGACCGACCGACTTTTCTACTCCTCTACGTGGTCTTGCGTCACGAGGAGCACCTGGCGTCAGCAATGAAGATAAGGTGCTACGATTCTATGCGAAAATCATCCACCAGATTTGTGCAGCCCACCTTGGTGATCATTTGGAGAAGGTGCTCCATGCCCTGGTGGGTGTCCACGACGACTACCGTTTCCACAATTCAACTCACGAAGGTGCGACCAATGACGATTCGGTGAACGGCGGTCCACGGATGGCGCGTCCGGCCCCGTCGCTCGTGTGGGAATCTATCGTCAGCATTCCTGCGGGAGTATGGCAGCAAATTCCGTTTGTCCAAGTGGAAGCATGCGTCACCTTTCTGAGTCAGCACATGACGACGCTGCGGTGGCAAGCGTCGATGCAGGACGGAACGTCTTCCAAGAATGGTTATCCGATTGCGACATGGCAGAAAAATGGTGCGCTGAAGAGCGTGCTCGACTTGTTTACGCAAATGAGTCGCATCATTCCTGAGCAACACAAGTGGACTATGATCTCGAGCTTTTTTGAACCGCTACTGACGACACTCTATCAGCCGGCCTCAACGACCGACAGCTCGACGGTCAGCTGTCCATGGCCGGAAGAAGACTCACTGACAACTGGCACTACGCTCTGCTCGTGTTTTGTTGCGATCTGCTCCGATTACTTGAAGGCCAAGCCGAGCCCCGTTGGCAACACTGCGAAGGAGAGTCGCCCCACTTCAGTTGCGCACTTCACGAAAGAAAAACTCGATCTCGTATGGGGCTTTTACCTCAATACGTTGATCCCCCACACACCCGTGCACGTGTGCAAGAGCTTCCACCAGTTTTTGACACGACTGGGCTGGGAGCAGTGGTGTTTGACCGTCGAGATTGTCCACGAGATGCGCGAACTCGTCCAAGGCGAGCGCCAGCAGCTCTCGGTGTCGGCGTCATGTGCTGATTTGCGGGAGGCTTCCATTATGAACGCGTCGCCGTATCCGTTCGTGTCGTGGATGGTGAGAGATATTCTGTGTCGCATGGCCTGGAAGTCGACTGAAGAATGGTTGGCATCGCAAGCCGAGGCGGTCCGGTCTGTGTTCGTATCGGAGCTGGGCAAGCTGTGTGTCGACTTGGTGCTGGACATGCCACATTTCCAGCCGCAACAATCGCGGTCGAAGAATGGCCGCGGCTCCCCGGCAGGCAGCTCGGCCAACGTTTTGCCGCCGTACTTTGTGAACTTTATCAAGCAACAGTCGACACTGTGGACTAAGTGGAAGATCGTCGACGCAGAACTCGAGTCGCTTCTCAGCTATGCATTTGACGCCGTGATGGAGCCTCTCCGCGAGCTGAGCGGCTCGGACGACGCGATGACGATGCTCTTCCCAGCGATGCCGTCCGTGTCGATCATGCAGGATGCATTTACGCGACTCCAGCTCGTGCTGCGGCTAACGAGCCACGTGACGTCGGTGAATCATGCCACGATGTCCAAGAAGGACGGTCTCCAGCGAGCGAATCTCTTTTTCCGCACGGCGTTCACGATATTTGAGAACGGCATGACGCGTCTCTCGTCCAGTAGTGGAGGGGGCTACAATCCAACAGATCCGGCGGCGTGGGTCACGGTGCTTTTTGGCGCCACATGCACGGTACTCTACGAAAAGCTGGACGAAATTGTGCAGCTCAGTCGCAACTCGGCCGATACATCGGTCACTGAAGACGATTTGCAAGCAACCGTCGTGGAGATTCTGCGACTACTCAATCTGCGGCTGGTCGAGAGCTTTTTCAAGGGCAAGCGCGACGAAAACGCGTCGGCGCTCGCGTGGGGCAAGTGCGGCAACGTCATATTCGTTGAAGTGGACAGTTTGATTCGCGAATTTTCGTCATCGCGCAAGAATTCTGCATCAAGAATCGCACAGGACCCTGTGGACGCCAATGGAAATAGTACGGTAAAGCCGTCTTCTGTGGCCGTAGTCGAGTCGATCGGCGCACCGCTGGGAAGATTACTGTGGAGCTTTATGGGCTTCCGCGGAGGCGAGCTGTGCTGTCTCACAGCGTGCGGCCGCGCGATCGCGTCGGTCCACGCCATGAGCGTCGTGGCCGAGCGCAGCATTGAGAAATGGGTCATTGAAGAGCGCCGTGGTGCGTGGGACGAGTTGGTGTCGAGACTCACGATCCCCGAGTTGAGTGAAGACGAGTTTGAAGCCGCATGTCTCCAGCAGGGCAACTTGATGACGCTACAAGTACTCTTTTTGCAGCGCCTCCAAAAGGCACCGGCGATGACCGAGGCGTTTGCGCTTGGCATGCTGGCCAAGCTCATGGCGTGGATGGAAAAGCTTCCTCTTGTTCAGCACACGACACCACTCATGGAAATCAAGATGCTGTTTCTCGCGGCCGAAGTGACCAACTTTGTGGTCGTGACGCTGGCCGACGTTCTGCCGTCTCAGCACAAGAAGCAAATGCTGCGCGATCTCTGCAATATCATGCTCAGCGTGGGCAATGCACGGCGCCAGCACGGGCTCATGAAGGCGATCGCCGGCATG
Source organism: Pythium volutum (assembly GCA_023334575.1). Lineage (NCBI taxonomy): Eukaryota > Oomycota > Peronosporomycetes > Pythiales > Pythiaceae > Pythium > Pythium volutum. Next base: position 8,411 of record JAADVC010000025.1, on the reverse strand, counting down.
GGGCTGGGAGGTGGCTCGCTCACGTACAGTGTCGAGTGCCACGTTGCGAGTCTCGCGATCGGCGTGTTTTTGCGGTTGCAGACCCGGACGGGCGCGCCGCTTCGCGTGGACGACCGCATTCCGTACAAGCTCACGCGTACAACTGAGAAGCATTTGAAGAGCCTCGAGCAATTATTGGCTTCCAAGAATTGTTTCCAGCTCCAGAAGCGCATGGAGTGGATCGTCGCGTTTCTCAAGTCGCCCACGCGCTCGCTCGCCGACCAGGACGAGTTTTTCATTAGTCTCTTTTCGCGCATGTACCCGACGCACCCGTGGATGCTGGCCAAGTGCATTCGCGGGACATAGCCCTCATAGGGGAAACGCATCAAATATTCAGATACACTTGCTTTATGATGATGCGTCTCAACCGGGACTCCTTGGTGATGTGCATTGTGCATCGCATTCCGATCAGAGCATGTGAGTCACAACGGGCAGGCGCATAATCAACCAATCCGATCGACTTGAAGTTCCTCCTCGAGCCAATCAAAAGGCGTCCTCAAAATTTTGATGTGCACCCTTCGCATCCGCTCTTCACTTTCTCCATTCCCCAAGTCCCCTCGTCGTCCCCAGGCCCCCCACACAAGAGAGAGAGAGAGCCATGGTGCATTCGCTTGCTTGGTTGGTCGTGGCGGCGCAATGCGTATTGTATGCTGCCATGGTGGTCGTCACGGCCGAGCCCATGACGGACGATCTATTTGACGACGTCCAGCCCGTGGCGGCCGAACCCGTCGCGGACGATCCGCCCGAGCTCATGGCGTTCCAGTCGTACATGGGGTACATGAACAAGGCCGTGCCCATGCTTGCGATTGTGCTGTTTATCATGGTGTACACATTCACGACTTATATTAACCCGGAAAAGAAGCCGATCGCAGGCCCCAAGGTCCACGTGAGCCACATTCTCGTCGAGCAAGAGCACGAGGCCGACGCGATCCGCCGCGAAATCAAGAGCGCGGCCAAGAAGACGGCCAAGTTTGCCGAGCTCGCCGCCAAGAAGAGCAACTGCCCGTCAAAAAGCAAGGGTGGCCACATGGGCGTCTTTGGCAAGGGCCAAATGCTACCCGAGTTTGAAAAGATCGTGTTTACGGAACCGGTCGGATCGGTCCACTCTGTGCGGACCAAGGTACGGATACTTATGCTGCAAATGGGAGATGCATGGATGTTTCTAACGATGTATGGATGTTGGGGACTGTGATAGTTTGGCTGGCACGTGATAATGATCGCCAAGCGCGAAGAATCCGCGAGCGAATTGAAGCGGAAGAAGCAATAGGGACGAGACCAAAGCAAGCGATTTCCTTTTTCTCTCTCGAAAGCGATGAGCGATCGGAGACGAGGTCCATATCATACAGCTACCTAATAGTACAGTTGGAAGGGAAAGGAGCATTGCATTTTACGTATGCGGTTCAACCAGCCCATGCACTCGAGTCTTCTCTATTTGCCGTCTTGTGCAATGGTGGACCTGTTGATGCTCCACATATCTACCAATCATACCCCTTTATTTTGAATATCGACCAATCAAATCACTTTCCCGGTGCAGAACTATGCCCATCTCCCTGTACTTGATCTCTTTGTGGCGGGACAATTCGCTCCGATCCCCACATCCAAGAAGACCTCGATCCCCCCCCTTGTTGTCGTCTCGATTGCCCATGGCTGTGTGGCGCCGCTTCCTCTCGCTCTTCGTGGCGCTGCTCGTGCTTTGCACGGCCTCGTGGACTGCATGCGTCCACGGTGATGACGCCGTCGCGTCCGCGGCGCCGCCGTCATTGTCCGAGTACCCGCAGGCCAAGACCAACCACATTTTGGTCGACACGGAAGAAGAGGCCGACACTATCAAGGCCGAGCTCGAAACCGCCGAGCGCATTCTCGTGTCGTTTGCGCGCGTCGCCATGACCAAGAGCAAGTGTCCATCAGGCCCCAAGGGCGGCTCGCTCGGCTGGATCGAGCGTGGCAAGATGGTGCCCGAGTTTGATGCTGTCGTGTTTAACCAGCCGCCCAACAAGCTCTACAAGGTCAAGACCCAGTTTGGCTGGCACGTTGTGTACACGATCCGCCTGGGAAACGGTCCGCAGGACGAACACCCGGACGACGGCACGTGGAGCTACACGTTCAAGGTCTTTTTCACGCGCGCTGCGCCGTTCCTGAGTCCACTTTTGCTTATTGCCATTTTCGTCTGGGGCTCGACGCGCTCGATCTCGGGCGGCGGCCCGCGTGCGCGTGCGAGCCACATTCTCGTCAAGACGGAGGCTCAGGCCGACGCGCTGCTCGCGCAGGTCCAGGCCGCGGCCGACAAGCCCAAGACGCTCGGTGAGCTGGCCAAGGTCCACAGCTCGTGTCCGTCCAAGAGCAAGGGTGGCGATCTCGGCATGTTTGGCAAGGGCCAAATGGTGCCAGCGTTCGAAAAGGTCGCGTTTGAAGAAGAAGTCGGCTCGGTCCACAAGGTTGAGACCCAGGTGCGTTGCCTGAAATGGAAGAGAGGTGGAGAGAGAGAGAGAGAGAAAGACTGACTGACGTGGGGTTCTGTTTTGTATGGGGGCTCGCAGTTTGGCTGGCACGTGCTGTACGTGAACGAGCGCATCGGCGACAAGAAGAAGCCCGTGGTGGACGCCAAGGACGCCAAGGACAAGAAGAAGAAGAACTAGGGGATGAGACGCCATCATCACGCGTCCTCCTGTTGGTTCAATTCCAAACAAGCGTTTTCATTTTGTTTAGCATCGCAAACACAATGCCAATCCAATCTTCCTTCTACCGCTTTCTTGTCGTGAGATCTGTACGGCTCCTCCTAATCTTGACGTGGTAGAAACCTAGTACCAGAGCACAGCCGACGTATCTTTAGAGAAACGCCCACTTTGCCGTCCCATCGCTTCCCTATGAAGTGAGACTTTTGAGACAACGAGATCTCTTACAACTCGTCGCCGTCGCCATGGGCCGAGATCTCGGCCTCGTCGACGCCCTCGCGCTCGGTCGTAAGCACCAAGTGCCAGCCAAACTACCACACACACAGTATTAATATCCACACGCTTTCCCTCTCCTCTCCTCCAAACTATTAATATCGTACCTGGGTCTGGACCTTGTGGACCACGCCCATGCGCTTTTCAAACACCACCTTGTCAAACGGACCGACCATGGCGCCACGACCAAAGTTGCCAAGGTCGCCACCTTTGCGGCTCGACGGACACGAACTAAACTCCTTGGCAAAGTCGGCAAACTGCGTCTTGAGCTCGGTCGCAGCGTTGAGCTTGGTGAGCAAGTCGTCGGCCTCGGACTCGGTCTTGACCAAAATGTGACTCGCACGCGCCGACGGCGCGGCCGCGAGCGCTGCGCCCATGAAGAGACTGAGACACGCGAGCACGACAAGCGTCACGAGAGTCATCAAGCGCTTGGCCATGGTTCCTATGCTGGGGGAAATCGACTGGAGATCTACGGAAGGTCGATCTTGAAGAATGGTGAGACCAACTAGAACGGAAGGGGGGGGGACGCGCTGACTCACTTTGGTCTTTTCCGGATTTTTTTTGCTTATAATGGGTGTGGACCACACATTTGCCCATCCCACGAGGTCCGACTTGCTCAAAAGCCACCTAAATGGATATGTGTACTTGATTTTTGTATTCGAAACAGATCCGAAAGGTATCTTAATAGTGGGCGGTTTCCCTTTTCGAGAGGGGGAAGACCTTTTTTTTTTTGCGTGTGTTTGGGCCAAACCCACACCAAGAGATACATTCGCACCGCCGAAGCACGTCGCCGCCTACCACGCACGCGAACGAGACGCCGCCGTTGACGATGGAATTAGACGCTGCGCTGCCCAAGCGACGACTCAACTTTACGGCGTCCATGAAGCAGCAGGCCATAGCGTGGATCCGCGGACCCGGCCGCGATAGTCCGGCGCGCGCGGTCGCGCACTTTCGCTCGCTCAATTGGGAAGTCAACGCCGAGACCATGGACAAGTGGTGGCGCCAGCGCGACAAGATCTCGACCGCTGGAAGCAGCAGCCTCATGGACGATATGCAGATGGACGACAAGCCGCCGCGGTGGGCGCTGCTGAGCACGCCGCAGGAAATCGCACTGGCCTCGGTGATTCGGCGCCGTGCGCGGAAAGTGCGCGTCTCGGCCAAATGGATTGGACTGGCCGTGCGGCAAATGTACCCCGAGACGACGTCGCCGAATTTTAACGTGTCGAAGACGTGGCTCCATGGGTTCGCGCAGCGCCACGGACTCGCGCTCGTGGGCACGACGGTCGTTGCGGCCTCGGACCATCAGCACCGGCGGCGAGACGCGTCGGTCTCAGTTGGTTCTTCGGCATCGTCATCGTCGTCGGCAGCGGCGAAGAAAAGCCAGAGCGCGCGCACCATGTCGCTGCATGACGTACTGTACGAGGAAAAGCCCGTGACTGCGACCATCGCCGCGTGACACTGAACTCTATCTTGCTCTTGCCTGGCCGTGGGGCCTGGTCTCTTTTCATTTACCCTTTATGAACCGTAATCTATGCTGTTTTGCCTTTCCCATTTTCACCCCCTCCAGTGTTACGTGTAACGTTAGTCTCAGATGGACGGTTCATCTCAGATCTGATACAGACGCAAACTGGATGTCATGGGCGTTGGAATCAGACCAGCAGCTCCTCCAGCAACCAGCAAGAAAGAACGAAAAGACTTCGAAGCGGAGGCAGGCAACTGCGAGACGCTTGGGTTTCTACCAGCCATGGAGGGCGTGCTCTATGTGCGCAGGCGCCGCAGCAAGCTGCTCCACACGTGGCAAAAGCGGTACGTTGTGCTCACGCGTGACGGCGTCTTGAAAGAGTACGCCGAGGCCGCGACCGGCAGCCGGCTTCCAGCCGTGTCGTCGGCGCGCGCGATCGCCGGCAGCGGCATGGCGCTCAAGCAGGAGCTCCATATCCAGGGCGCCGACGTCGTCGCGCTGCCGTTCCCACTCGCGGGGAGACCCCATGCGTTCCGCGTCAAGCGCAAAAAGACTTTAAAAGTGACGCTCGCGGCCAAGAACGTCGACATGATGAACCAGTGGATCGACGCCCTCCGTGCCGTGTGCAGTGTCGCGCTCGACGCATCGCCCGTGCGGGTGCGGTCACCTGCTATGTGGGGGCGCGTCGCCAGCCAGTTGAGGGGAGGCTCCTTCTTTGGGGAGCGTGGCAGGCGATCGTCTAGCATGGAGGTGCCCGTCATGGTGCCGCGCACGTCGGAACAGGAATTCGTCGACATCCACGTGCACAAGCTCGCCGATCTCGCGCAGCTCTTGCAGCTCGCGCAGTGGAACAACCACCGACTGTGCACGCAAAGCGACTGGAGTTTGGAAAGCGTACCGCTCGTGCGTGGGTCCATGGTCGTCGCCGTGAACGGCATCTCGCTGCAGACGCTCACGCAAGACGAAGTCGTGGCCATGCTGCGACGCCCGAGTCGCCTGCCCGTGACGCTTCGCTGGCTCAAGAGTCCGCACCGACGCGGCCTCCTCAAGTGCAAGCTCTGCTATGGCCTCACGACGCAGCTCAAGACCATTGCCATGTACCGCAACGGCCTGCGTGCCTGGAAGGAGCAGATCGTCGAGATTGACGGCGACGTGCTGACGTGCCAGCCCAAGGCCGACGGCGGCAAAGAGTCGAACCGTAGTGTGATCCCACTGGTCGGCGGGTGTACGGTCAAGACGGTCCATGAGATTGTCGCCGAGCAAAAGTACTGCTTCTTGGTCTCGGTCAAGGCCTACTCGATGCTCTTCCAGGCGTCGACGCGAGACGAGCTCGTGCAGTGGACCGATGCGATCCAGCGCGCCATCAATATTGCCGAAGGCTGCATCCCTGGGTTTGATCTCACACTCACACTGGACGATCTGCAGTTGGAGAGCTCGGTCAATATGCGGAACCACGGCATGCTGCTGTCGGCGCCCTTCACAGCGACGGCACGCGCGTCTCACGATGTGGGGGCCGACGACTCGGTTTCGTCCTCGAACGATAGCGACGCTGATGTGAGCGAGAGCGACGTGACACTGCATACGCCGCCGTTTGTGGTGGAGCCGCTGCGACGCGGATCCGAGTTTCCAGACGACCAGCTCTCGGACATGCTCGAGTTTTTGCAGGCGACTGGGCGATTCATTGAGGCACTTCAGCTCATGGCGTCCGAGTCGTCGCAGCGCGCCGCGTACTGGAAGTCCATTTTCCGATGGGCCGTCGACCCCGTCGAGCAAACCGACTTTGACGCAATGCTCCAGGAAGAACTGAATGCTGCGTACGTTCCTCAAAAAGGCCCCTGTAGACACAGGACAATGTGACTCATCGTTTTGCTCTCTCTTTAGTGACTCGATCCAGCTTCTCAAGGACGTCCCACGGACCTCCAAGTGGCTCGCTGGATGCCCTGGCGCACCCGTTCTCAACGATAAGGAGACCAAGGCTCGCTTACGCTCGCTCCAGTCGGTGCTCCACTCGTTCCTAGTCTCGTGCGAGTCGGACGTGCGCACCGACGCGCGGGCCAAAAGCTCCTTGGACGTCGTGGACGGCAAGAGCTTTTACATGCAGGGCATGAACGGCATTGCGTTCATCATTTTAGAGGTCGTGGGCAACGACGACGACGTTGCCGCGCTCGAACTCTTGCGCGGCGTCGTGATCCACATTTTGCCGCACGTGTTTGGCATCCGCGCGAACCACTCGAGCGGCGACAACTTTGACTTGTTTTCGTCGCTCATTGAAGTCGGCACCGTGTTGGAAGAGGTCGTGCAGATGCACTTGCCGAGTTTCCACGACGCCATGGACCAGGCCGGATTGCCCGTGTGTCTGCTCGCGTACAAGTGGTTCCCGACGCTGTTTTCCGACATTTCGCTCATGGCGCATCGCTCGCAATTGCGGTACGACACGCTGCTCGCGATCTGGGACGTGTGTCTGCTCATGGGCATTGAAGGCATGTTTTGCGTCGCGCTCGCACTCTTTAGTGCCGCTGAAGAAGACGTCGTGACACTGCGCGGGAAAGGCGCGAGTACCGAGGCCATCACGGCCACGATCATCACCGTGCTCGCAAGTATCGGTCCGCAGGATCTCACGATCAGCGTGTGCGAAATCATTGAGCTGTGCAGCCACCCCGTGCTGCTCAAGCTCCGCAATGGCCACCGCCGGCGGCTGCAGGAACACACTGAGAGCTCAAGAAGGCGGGCGACGCCGTCCCATCGAATGGCTTCGCCCGCTGCAGAACGCCAGGCCTCTCCCCAGGAAACAATGGGGACACCACCCCCATCCCCGTTAGCTACTGTTAGTGCTGCGGTCGGGAGCACATCGACCATGACGGTGCGCGATCTCGACACGGGCAAGCTCTTTCGGATCTCCAACACAGGGAGCATGTTGCTGCCCGTGAAGCCATCGTCTAGTAGAGGTTAAACATGTTATAATGAAGGATATGGTTGCTAACTACCAGTTAGGAACGCATTTCGGTTAGCTTATCACCGCCATTCCCACCATTTCGGCAAAAACCCTCGTGCGAAGCCCACGGAAGATTCGGCTACGAATATGACCAAGGCACGGCTCCTGTACGTGCTGTCACCGGCCAAGACGCTGGACATGGCCGTGCCAGTGTCTGCACTTTCTCATTCTCTGCCGACCATGCTCGCGGACGCGCATGCACTCTTGCCAGAACTGCGCAAACTCACACCGGCCAAGCTCAAGGCACTGCTTGGCGTGAGCGACGCGATCGCCAAACTCAATTACGATCGCTTCCGCACCTTCGAGGTTATCAAAGAGGATACCAAACTCTCGGCCAATGGCGTCCACAAGCAGGCCGCGCTGGCGTTCAATGGGCCAGCGTACCAGGGGCTCGCGGCCCACGAGCTCTGCGTCTCGGACCTTGCATTCGCGCAGCACCACTTGCGCATTCTCTGCGGCCTCTACGGCGTGCTGCGTCCACTGGATCTGATCCAAGCGTACCGGCTCGAGATGGGTCAAAAGTTTGCGAACGCGCGCGGCAAAGACCTCTATGCGTTCTGGGGCGACCGCATCGCGCAGCAACTTAATGCAGCTTTCGCTAATGTTGACGAGGGCGACGATAAAGTGCTGGTCAATGTCGCGTCACAAGAGTACTTCAAGGCGGTCGCTTCTAGTGCGTTGGACGACGATATCCAGGTCATTGACTGCGTGTTCAAGGACGACGGCGCGGTCAAGTCGGTCTATGCCAAGCGTGCACGTGGGCTCATGTGTCGCTACCTGATTACGAACCGAGTCGAATCGATCTCGGGCATTCAAGCGTTTGACTTGGAAGGGTACGTGTTTAGTGGGGAAGAGTCGAGCGACACGACGTTTGTGTTTCACCGCTCGGCGGCCATGCAAAAGAAAGTGCTCAAGGAGATCCAGGCCAAGGCCAAGCAGGCGAAAGCTCAAAAGGCCAAGAAGGAGGAAGAAG
>JAADVC010000024.1:0-52593 GCA_023334575.1 Pythium volutum | reverse complement strand
TTCCACTAGTTGCTGAACTCGGCCGAGTAGTCCGTGCCGTCGTCGCTCGTGGCCATGATCGAGCCAATGCCCAGACGAAGCAAAACTCAGAAGCCCAGAGGCATGCCTGTGAATCCTCGAGCACTTGCACGGTCAACTGACAGTCGATCACGTTGGGCAGGTTGGTCACGACCGTCGTTTCTTCCACGGGCACGATGGGCACGAGCTTCTTCTTGAAAACCGTGAGCGTCGGCTTATCCGATAATGTACTGAAAGAGAAAACCCCTGGAATTTCGCGCTCATATCCGCCGTGAACTTCATCGGCTTGAGGCGATGGTCAAGCGGCGCCGAGCCGTGGACGTTAAGCCAGAAATCTTCAGACTGCGCCACTGGTAACCATTAGAAGTCCCAAGGTCGTGCTGCGCACCCTGGCCATGACGCCGCTGCGGTGGATTTCGCACATGCCAATGGACTGGAGTAGGCCCAGAAACGCGTCAACACGGCCACGAGTCCCATCGAATTGCACTATGATCCATTCAAATAAACGCGTTAAAAATGGACGAGCATTCGGTAGAGAGAGGAGAAATGGAGAGAGAGAACGCACTGATCGTCGAGTCGTTGGCGAGAGTGAGGTCATGCTCTGGCCCGTGGCGGTCACTACGGCCTTCATGCATGTGAGCTTCTTAACCTCGGTGCGGCCCACGATCAGCCATGCGATGCATACAGTCCATTAGCATAAAGAGATGGGTGGAAAGCGCATATTATGCACGTTGGCTCGCCGGATGCAGTGGAAGGATCGACGCCCGCACGCTAGCGAGTCGCTCGATTCCAGTTGACGGTTGGACCAACTTGGACACCACACCACTAATAGTGGTGTTCAAACGTGTTGGGGGCTCTGACTGATGGGCCAACAATGGTCTCATCCCACTCTCGATTTTGGCCAATCATCGAATACTACCATTTTGTAATTTTGACCCTAAAATTGGGATGCCAGCTCCCATCAAACCATGGTCTCGCTCATGCGGCCATCTTCGAGGCTACTGAGAAGGTCTCGCGGCGCATGAAGATGCGCAAATAAAGAAAACGTCGAGGGGGGGCCATTGGGCTACCATATATCGCGTCGTTGTCGCAAGCGAAGCCGCTGTGCCTGCCCGGCACTCTGCCGCGCAAGTTGCTGGTTCCAGCCATCAAACACTCGAAGCCTCTGTCAACAAAAAAGATGACAGCTCACAGTTTGACTGAGGGGTGGATTTCCAAAATCTTTTAGCCAATCACTGCGAAACAGCTGTTTTTCCTGGTCAGTCAAAGTCTCTCATCAAACACGTTTTGAACACCACAGCGATGTGAGATCGCTCGATAATCACCACCATTTCAGTACTGGTATTAGAAAATGAACTATAAGTGCGTTTTCGTATTCAACTCACAGCATGGTCCAGCCACATTCTCGTTCTCCATGTGATACTAGACACTGCTCCGTGCTATATCGATAGCCAAATCCAGTGACCCGAGCGGAACGCTCGCTGCCCTACGTGTTGAACTTGAAAAAGATGATGTCGCCGTCCTGGACCTCGTACTTCTTGCCCTGCATCTTCAGCTTGCCGGCCTTCTTCACAGCCTCTTCTGTGCCCACTACAAGAAACAACAACAAAATCACACGGCGTTAGTTCTGCGCTTTCCTCCACGGAGACAACCTCTACCAACTTACATTCTTTGAGGTCCGCAAACGCCTGGACTTCAGCCATGATAAAGCCGCGCTCAAAGTCCGTGTGGATCACGCCAGCGGCCTGCGGTGCCGAGCGACCCTTGCGGATCGTCCAGCCACGCACCTCGTCCTTGCCCGCCGTGAAGAAGTGGATCAAACCGAGTGCGTGGTACCCCATCTTCAAGATGCGGTTCAGCGTCGACTTGTTGTTCGGGTTCTCCTTGAGGTACGTCTGCAGCTGACCGGCCGCCTCGAGATCCTGGAGCTCCTGCTCGAATTCGCAGCTGAACGGGATCACAGGCTCATCTCCGCCGCGTTCCTTGACGAACTCGGCAATCTTGGCGAGGTACTTGTTGCCCTTGCGCAGGTAGTCCTTTTTGCTCACATTCACGAGAAACACCACCGGCTTAGCCGTCAAAAGCTGCAACTGGTTGAGAACGTCGACTTCGAGCGGGTTCCAGTTGCCAAACGACACGTCCTTGCCGGCCTCGAGCCACTCCTTGGCACGGACAAGTCCTTCCCACTCGAGTTTCTTCTCCTTGCCGCCGATCCCACGCTCGACATTCTTGCGGTTGGAATCCACGAGCTTGGTAACGCGCTCGAGATCCTTCAAACGAAGCTCGTGCTGGATGATCTCAATGTCGCGGAGCGGGTCAACGTTGCCTGGTTCACACACACGCAAACATTCAGTCCCTTGTGCGGCAGATCGGTGCGATATACCAATACGCACCCTCCACGTGGGTCACCTCGGCCGAGTCAAATCCACGGATCATGTGGTAGATGGCGTCAACGGCCTGGATGTGCGACAAGAAGGCATTGCCGAGTCCAGCGCCTTCGGCAGCACCCTTGACGAGACCAGCAATATCTGTGATCGTCATCACAGGCGGTACGCTTCACGTATCCACACGGGCTCAATTAGTCGCCATTGAACATGTGAGCTGAGGAATCATGGGCCGGTAACGTACACGCTCTTGGGCTCGTACTTTTCCACGAGCCAGTTAAAACGCTGGTCGGGCATCGGCACGACCGCCTCATTTGGCTCAATCGTACAGAACGGAAAGTTCTCGGCCGGAATGTTGAGCTTCGACAAACAGTTGAAGAACGTGCTCTTGCCAACGTTGGGCAGACCGACGATCCCGATCTTGACATTGTTGCTCGGACGGCCAAGGTACACCCTGGGCGGCGCTTCCTATCAAACAAAAGCGCGAAAGCAATAAAGCGATGAGCACAATCCACGTGTGCGCGCAGACGCGAAGTGCCTGCGCGACGCTAGCGCAGGGGGGCGCCATGAGCACACACCTCCTTCTTCTTCGGCGGCATGGTTTCCTGGAGACTTGAATTTTCCCGACTAAAGATCCATGGATGGCCGCCGCGGTTTCAGCATTTTGAAAACCGGTGTACAACCGGTATTCAGCATGTGATTGAAGCTGGTCAAAGTCAGTACATTCGTTCGGAAGTTCACTTACTCTACAGCTGGAGGGGCGGCGCAAGGCCTAGGTGTTGAACTTGAAGAAGATGCAATCGCCGTCCTGGACCTCGTACTTCTTGCCCTGCATCTTCAGCTTGCCGGCCTTCTTCACAGCTTCCTCCGAACCCACTACATACAGCGCCAACCCGTCAATATCTCCAACTCCATATACCCTCAAGCTGAATATCTGGTACGAAGTACTCACATTCTTTGAGGTCCGCGAACGCCTGGACTTCGGCCATGATGAAGCCACGCTCAAAGTCCGAGTGGATCACACCGGCTGCCTGTGGTGCCAAGCGACCCTTGCGGATCGTCCAGCCACGCACCTCGACCTTACCGAACGTGAAAAAGTGGATCAAGCCGAGCGCTTGGTATCCGACTTTCAAGATACGGTTCAACGTTGACTTGTGCGTCGGGTTCTCCTTCTGGTAGGTCTCAACCTGGCCAGACGCCTCAAGATCCTGGAGCTCCTGCTCGAATTCGCAGCTGAACGGGATCACAGGCTCGTCGCCGCCGCGTTCCTTGACGAACTCGGCAATCTTGGCGAGGTACTTGTTGCCCTTGCGCAGGTAGTCTTTCTTGCTCACATTCACGAGAAACACCACCGGCTTAGCCGTCAAAAGCTGCAACTGGTTGAGAACGTCGACTTCGAGCGGGTTCCAGTTGCCAAAGGACACGTCCTTGCCGGCTTCGAGCCACTCCTTGGCACGGACAAGTCCTTCCCACTCAAGCTTCTTCTCCTTGCCACCGATCCCACGCTCGACATTCTTACGGTTGGACTCGACAAGCTTGGCAACGCGCTCAAGATCCTTCAGACGCAGCTCCTGCTGAATGATCTGGATGTCACGGACCGGGTCGACGTTGCCTGGGACACACACACACACAAAAACATTTAGCCCCTGGTGCCCCAGCTCGCATCAGAGTCGCGACACCGCACACTAAACGTACCCTCAACGTGGGTCACTTCCGACGAGTCGAAGCCGCGCACCATGTGATAAATCGCATCGACAGCTTGGATGTGCGACAAGAAGTTGTTACCAAGACCAGCACCTTCTGCAGCACCCTTGACGAGACCGGCAATATCCGTGATCGCAATCACGGGCGGAACGCTGTGCAGTAAGTAGCACAACTCTCATCAGACCATCGCCTCGTTTCATTGGAGGGCCGCAGCATACGAACGTGTTCTGCGGCTTGACCTTCTCGACGAGCCAGTTGAAACGCTGGTCGGGCATCGGCACGACCGCCTCATTTGGCTCAATCGTACAGAACGGAAAGTTCTCGGCCGGGATGTTGAGCTTCGACAGACAGTTGAAAAACGTGCTCTTGCCAACGTTGGGCAGACCAACAATTCCGATCTTGACATTGTTGCCTGGTCGGCCAAGGTACACCCTGGGCGGCGCTTCCTGTGGTCCATCAAAAGGGCACTATTTGTCAGTCCTTTAGTCCGGTGGCTGCTGCCCCTGTTACCCGTTATGGACACGCACCTCCTTCTTCTTCGGCGGCATGGTCGCTGCTCCGACTTCCTGACGCGGTCAAAATGGCTCGGATCCAATCCCACCCAACTGTTACGGCTTTCGTCACAAAGGCACGCAACACGCTGGTGGCTGCGCACAAGGTTTACTTACGGAAGCAGGTACTGTACTCATGGTTAACCGCCCCCATAGTGTACTCCTTTTGGATGGGAAAAATGGATGCGATTTGGACTGAATTACATGGGCGCCGGAGTCTGTGCTGAGCCCTCCACCGGTGCACGCAGCTTGACTTGATCAATGTGACGCTGCATGGCTAATGGAATGGACCAGAAAGTGGCGGTCAACAACGGCCCTTCAACCAAGAAATGACCAATCGTCAAGACGGACGTACCTCGTTTCTTCTTCTGCGCCGCAAATCCAATGGAGACAAACACAAAGAAGGACACGACCAAGAAGGCGCCAACGCCTGCGAAAATGATCTTGGGCGCGGTCTTGCTGCTCGTGAGTTTGCTGCACGACACCGTGTCTCGCACGCTACAGTCGCTCCCCGACCAACACGACAGGCAGCTGCACTGGTTCACGCCATCAACGGCAAGACACTGGCCATTCTGCCCACAGTCGAGAGACGTCTTGCATTTGCCACCACCCGCTTCAACCTTGTACACGCCGCCACAGATGCTCTCTTGCGTTGTACCGATTGGGGATGCAATGAGAACTTCACATGCCGCACCGTTGGCGTTACACGCAGCCCCCTGTCGCGTCTTCGCGACCCACGTGTCCGAGGGCGCGATCTTCAGCGCGCTTGCTGTACACGAGTCGAGAATCCATCCGTGCTCGACAACACGCTTGTTCGTTGGACTGACCGTTTCTGTGATCGTGGGCGCCCACGTGCACTTGGAGTCACTCGTCCAGTCGGCTGGATCGCTGTATGGTGGATACTTTGCGAACGCAGTTTTCAGGTTGTTGTAGTCCGGTGTGGCCGTTTGCGACGGGGCCATCAATGGATCAAGTGAGCCACCTGAGCGGAATAGAGTCGTCAGAATCATATCCAGTCACCACCGGAAAAGAAATACGAGCACGTACCAGTGAACATAGGATACTCCGAGTCGGCAGACAGCTTGGCTTGGCCGTACGAGTAAGCAAGTCCACCCGAAAAGACGTTCGTGAACCCCTTCGTCAATGCTGGTGTCTGGTACAAGTACGCCACCATGGGCCACGTTCTGATGTTGGCCTTCCCGCCACGGCAGCCGTACTCCCCAAATGCAACGACAATTGGGAGACCCTTGACGAGCTCAAGGAATTTCGCGTAGGTTCCGTCATACGTGGCCTTCTCACACCAACGATACTCGTTGATGAGATAAATGTCAATGCTCTTCAACATCATTCCGTCCTTCATCGTGTCACCACACAGCAGGCCTTGGATCTTGACACTGTGATACTCTTCTGGTTGGAGCACCGTCGGCGAGAGTTTTACGTTGTCGTACGCACTATCCGCCGCCGCGTACGAGAGTGGAAGGATCCGCATCATCTTGCCGTTCGTGCGCATCCAATTCTTTAAATCGGCCGCGTATTGCTTGACGCATGCTCCCGCTTTCAGATCCGTCTGCATGATCTCGTTCGCGATGATCATGGAGAGCGTGTTGTCGTACTGGGCAAAGTTTTGGGCAATCTACAGAGAAGACGATAACTACAGGTGAGACTTCGATCCGAGATACCAACGCGCCCGCGAAAAAATAAGTCGATCCATACCTTCTTTCCGTACTCCAAGAGCAGCGCCGGGTAACACGTCTCGCCCGAGCTCGCCTCTGGGGGGAGATCCTTTCGGATCGGTGCGAATCGGTACTTGCCAAAGTATTCCGAGTTGTCGGGCGACGCCGCGACCATGACGTACACGCCAAGCGCAGCCATGTCCGTCATAAATAGCGCATAGGACTCTTCCGGGTTAATGTTGTACACACGAAGCGTGTTGAACTCGAGACCCTTGAGGTTCTTGGCGATCACGGCCTTGGAGTACTTGGTGTAATAGCTGTCGCTCACGGCGTACTCGTAGGTCATCTATCACATCATACGACACACAGACACAAGCACGTTAATTATCTCATCTCGCAGCATCATCCGCTTCGCTCCGTACGTACGCCCTTGATCATAAAGCGCTCGCCCGTCTTCTCATTGTACATTTTGTTGCCACGCACGACGATCACACCATCGGCGGCGGCGGCCTCTACGCGCATCGGCGCCCACGTGGCCGCGCAGCAGAGCGCCGCGATCACCGCCAGCGACGACACCAAGCGCGTCATTGATCGTCTGATCTCTTGTGGTTGGTCCGGTCCGCTATGGATAGCTTGGCGGCGGCGGCGTTCACCACACCGTTCAATATGAGGTTGACACAGAAAACCCCTCTTGCGTGTCGCCTGGCTTTCTGCGATTTTCCCCGCATGATCGCAAAAAACGCCTCGAAACTTGAGATGGCGCAACGAAACTGATGTGTGATTGGATGATAATGCGCCGTGGTGGTTAGGGGAGGACGGTGACCCATGCAAAGTGGACTTTCGCATGAAGTTCAGAAAAGAGTGATGAGAGGAGACTGTGATGGAGACGAATGCGGTGGATGTGCAAGTTCCGGCAACCATTGCAGCCCAGCATTTGGTCGTTGGGCCTGGGAAATGAAGGTGCAAGGCTGCGGAGAATTAGGTGCTCTTCGCTTTCCATCAGCATAGTAGTAGTGTATTGGTCGACAATGCAAAGGGGTATGCAAAGTTTCTTCTTCGTGTGGTCGAGACTCGGCTCGTGATAGCGCGTGACTGTGTGATCAAGTAAATGTGTCTTGTGGTTGATCGCAGCTTTCTACAGGGAAACCTCTTGAGTCGACCCAGCCACGGCTGCTGGACCACGTAGCTTGACTTGGTCAGCGAGGCGATCGGTTGCTGTGTATTGCAAACGCACATCTCATCAGCACAACGATTCGAGCACGCAATATATCACGGGTTTCGACTCACCTTTCTTCTTCTTCGCCGCAACAATCGCAAGCGCAATGAATGCGATCAGCATGACACCGAGGAATATACCGATCAGTGCAAACACAATCTTGGGGGCGGCCTTGCTGCTGCTCAGCGTCGTGCATGCAACCGTATCCTTCACGCTGCAGTCCGACCCGGTCCAGCAAGCGAGACACGAGCACTCGTTCGTGCCATTCACCTTCAGGCACTGTCCGTTCGAACCACAGTCGGCCGTGGAATTGCAGCTGCCGCCGCCGCTGTCGGTCGCAGAGGCGGTCGGCAGTTTACCACCGCAAATGGTCTCCTGCGTGGTCGTCAACTTAACGGACACTTTGACTTCACAGACATTGCCCTTGTCATCGCACGGCGCCCCCTGACGCGGCTTGGCTACCCACGTATCCGTGGGGGCGATCTTGAGCTCGCTGGAACTGCAACTCTTAATCAGCCAGCCACTAGCCGTGGCGCGTTTGTTGGTAGAGCTGATAGACTCGGTGACGGTCGGTGCCCAGGTGCACTTCGTGTCCTTTGTCCAGTCCGCGGGATCGCTATACGGCGAGTATTTCGCAAACTGGGCTTTCAAGTTGGTGTAGTCCGTCGTCGCTTTGCTGCTCGGCGTGGACAGTGGATCAAGCGAGCCACCTGCATTGGTACACACAGCACGATAAGTCCAGCAACTCGAACCGCCACGTAATGTGGAACGAAGCATGTCGCACCTTTGAACATGGGGAATCCAGAGTTGAGGTCTAGCTTGGCTTCACCGTACGAGTACGCGAGACCGCCCGACCAGACATTCGTGAAGCCCTGCGTCTCCTTCGGCGACTGGTACATGTACGGAACCATCGGCCATTTGCGCGGGGTCGTGAAGGGCGTGTTGTGGCACCCGTACTCGCCAAAGGCAAGCGCGATCGGAAGCCCGCTGACCATCTCGAGAAACTTGCCGTAGGTCGCGTCATAGGTCACATCATCGCACCAACGGTATTCGTTGATGAGGTAAATGTCAATACTCTTCTGCATCAGGCCGTCCTTCATGGTGTCGCCACACAATAGCCCTTGAATCTTCACGGTGTGGTATTCTTCGGCTTGGAGCACGGTGGTCGTCAGTTTCGGGTTGTCGTAGGAGCTATCGGCCGCGGCGTACGCGAGCGGAATCATCCGCATGCTCTTGCTGTTCGCGCGCATCCAGGCCTTCAAGTCGGCCGCGTATTGCTTGACACAGGCACCCGCCATCAAACTGCCTTGCATAATCTCATTGGCAAGAATCATGCCCAAGGTGTTGTCGTACTGAGCAAAATTAAGCGCGATCTGCAAACGTCACCCGACACAAGCCCAACGCTTAGTTTCAAATTCATCCAGGCAAAACAATACGAACAGCAAATATGCTCACCTTCTTGCCATACTCCAACAACAGAGCAGGATAGCATGTGTCGCCATCCTTGGCCTCGGGCGGCAGATCCTTCCGCATCGTCGCAAACTTGTACTTGCCAAAGTAGTCCGAGTTATCCGGCGAGGCAGCGATGAGCACGTACACGCCCAGCGCTTCCATGTCGTTCATGAAAAGCTCATACGACTCGTCCGGGTTGATGTTGTACACGCGCAGCGCGTTGAACTTGAGTCCTTTGAGGTTCTCCGCAATGACTGCCTTCGAATACTGCGTGTAGTACTTGTCGCTCACCGCGTACTCGTACGTCATCTACACAACATCGATTCACCTACGGTCAGCCGCATTGGCGTCATTCGCTACGGACATCGACACACGTGTACGTACGCCTTTCATGAAGAATCGCTCGCCCGTTTTCTCATTGTACATCTTGTTGCCGCGCACAATGATCGCGCCGTTTGACTGTGCGGCCGTCGGTGCGACCCACACGGCAGAGCATAGCGCCACGAGTGCTGAGAGAGAAGACAACCACCGCATTTCTTCTTTGAATAAGGTACAGACTCTGGTGGCGAGAGCGAGCTTCAATGCGGAGTGCCTTTGCCGCCGTCGCGCTTCGCCGTGGCACAGAAGGTTGCAGAAGGGAAGCCGACTGGCGCTGAGAAAAAAAAACCAATTTCAATGTGGGTTGTTGGATGGGTCCAATCGGGATGCTGGGTGGGTGTTTGACTTTGTTGGGATTGGACGAAAAGCTGCGACAATAAATCAGGAGAAAACGGAAACCTTCACGATAAAGGACCTGAGAGATCTTTAAATTGCAATTATACCCTCATCTCCAAACAAAAGAGCAGCCATTCTGATGGTGGCTGTGTTGTGTTTTTTTCTTCCGGCGGAGACTCTACTGGCTGTGGCGTTTGCAGAATTCGGCGATGCGGGTGTAGGCATCGTCAAGCAATTCGTGCGGTGCAGAGAAGACGACGCGGAAGTAGTTCTCCATTCCAAAGCACTGGTGGGATAAGCAAAATCAGTGAGCACACGTTGCAAGAGTGGAGCTGTGATGGAGACGTGGTTGCATACCTGGCCGGGGAGCACGAACACAGATTCTTCATCGAGGAGCTTCTGTGTGAAGTCGAAGTCGTCCTTGATTCCAGTAAGGATAGTTGTGTCCACTTGGACCATCACATACATGGCGCCTTGTGGCACGACAACCTTCAGACCAGGGATTTTGGTCAGGGCGTCCGTCGTGAATTTCGAGTTGCGCTCCAGCGTGTCGTAGTAGCTGAGCTTGAACTCTTCGAGCGACGTCTCTTCGGCACTGCCCGGTGTCGGTGTGAGAAGGTCCGGAATGGCGCTCTATGAAAAGGAGAACATATTAACACCAGCTTATCGCGCAACAGCCAGATGAGCAACCAAATGAACCCACCACCACGAGTGAGCTTGCGCCCAGAATCAGCTGCGACAACTTGAAGTACGCTGTGCGGACATCCTTGAGGGTGTTGTTGCGGTCATGCACCATGAGCCAGCCGACGCGCCAGCCCGGGATGAGGAATTTCTTGGCGAGACCACCGACCGAGATGACCGGGACGTTCTTCGTGAGGGTGGCCATGGGGAAGAACATGTTGTCGCCAAAGACCATGTCGCCGTAGATTTCGTCCGCGATGATGGGCAGCTTGTGGTGGTCAGCGACGGCAAGGATCTGCTTCAAATGTTCCTTCGAGTACACGCTGCCACACGGGTTCGACGGGTTGTTGACGAGGATCGCCTTGGTGTTTTCATCGACAAGGCTCTCAAGGTGGGCAAGGTCAGCTTCCCAGTTCTTCTCGGGGATCAGGTTGTAGAACTTGACCTGAATCTTGTGGGCGTCACAGATCACTTGGTACAGCGGGAATGCCGGCTTCGGCAGCAAGATGTTGTCTCCCGGGTTCAACAGGCCAGTAAGGGCAATGTCGATGGCACCAGAACAACCACTGGCGATCACGATGTCCTGTAAATGCACAGCGATAAGATGTATGATCCATATATGGAGTACACATTTTCAGCACGTACATCCTTGGTAAGTGGAGCGTCAGGACTGCCGTACGCCTGCGCGATGGCGTCACGCGCCTCTTCAGTGCCAGCCGAGTGGATATAACCATTGTGCTTCATGGAGCTGAGAGATAATGCGCCACACGTCAGAGCCCTGAATATCCCCTCACTGTTTTTCTCTTGCATTCACGACACCTACCGCACGTTGCGCACAATCGACTCGACGAGGACATCGGGGCACTTGAAGTTGCCAAACACAGTCGGATCGCCTGTCATGAAATATCGAAAGTCAGCATCATCAACGATCCACGAACCAGCATCACATGAACCATCTTGCTTACCGAGCGACAGCGGGATGAGTGCCTTATCCGAGTTCGCCGGCTTCTTGATGTTGTCGACAATCTTGCGAATCGGGTTCGTCGTGAGCATCGAGAACTCGGACGGCACGACGTTCCAGACCTTCTGGATCTTGAGCTGACGCACGTCCTCGGAGATACCGGCGTCGGAGCTCGAGCGGGTCGTCATATTTGTATGGAAAATGTGGATGCGGTGGTTTTTCTTTGGCGTGTTTCTGTTGTTGACTGTTTTCAGAACTGGAACAGACTTTTTGGCGTGCTTCGAGTCGAAGTTGGACTGGTCCACAGTGTCCACACTGTGGATGATGACGCCAGCGACACGGCTGCGACGCAACCCTCGTCACCACCAAGTGCAAGTTCAATGCAGTCCTGTATCAAAGCATTTCTGTATTAACCAATGCATGAAAAAATGAAGGTCGACTTGAATTCATCTGCCCAGTACTCTATAAATGAATTAACTTAAACAAATAATTATGCCTAAAGCGTTTTTTCTTCGTCTACAGATGGCTGGCAGCATCTAATCACTGATTGGTCCACACAGAAAACCTTCGAGCAACAACAGGATGCCTTCTCATCATGAACCCATCTAAATTAGATTCTGAACTCAGTTACTGGAACCGAACGTCGCCGAAAGAACTTGGCTACAAATCTTCTGCTTGAAGTTTTCATGCTTGGCCATCAAATCGTGCTTGGCCTGGTCAGCGTCTTCACCTAACGCGGCAAAGAGAGACGGTATCCATGTGTCCCCATCCGCTGCGCGGTCCCAGAAATCCGTCAAGAAGGCAGCGAATTCAACGCTCGAACGGATGAGCAACTCCTTCCAAATGAGTGGGAACCGCGAGGCCAACTCGATCTGTATGCGCTTCATATCATCTTCCGCCATGGCGATTAGCACCGATTCACGATCCTCAGTGGCCTTGAGCTGAGACGCGATGTGAGATGCGGATACAGGTGGATTCGTTTCGATACCATCTCGTTTCTCGTTGTGCAGTTGCCGTATACTGCGAGCAGTCTCCGCCCTCACGAGATCTTCCATAATCACCCGCATGTAGTAGACACTCATCTGTGGATTGCCTACGAGTTGGTCACGGATACCATCGAACCAGAAGTTGATGGCAATTGTGAACGGCGCCGAATCGACTTGGTGCCACCAGCCCTCTGGAATGTACACAGCACCTAATGCAAGCAAGTCAGCGTGAGCATGAAATGAGAATCAAACAATCAGGGGCAGATACACGCACTCCCGGCTGGTACAGTCATGACGATGGGCACGGCGAGAGCGAAATTGGGATGCACTGAGAGATCAGGATCCAAGAAGTCGACAGAGCTGTGGTTTGCCGACCGCGAGTATATCGGTCGAGGATAGAGATGATTCGTCTGAGATGGTGGATAGAGCTTCACGATTTTCTCGCCGTGGAGCACGACGAGTACGTTGCGGTACGCATCGTAGTGAATCCCTGTTCGACTTGGGTTGACGGCCATCCACAGGTTGACTTGACTGACGCTCACGGCGGCCAATGCTTCTGGACTAAGCGATCACCACACAGAGTTAGTGCTCCACCAAACGCGGCGTCCTAGTACAGCTCTTCTTGGCAACATACACGCGAAAGAGCTGCATGATATCTGGTAGAATTGGTCTAGCACAGGTTTCATCAGGTTTGTAGACAGCAATGGGGCACTGGCACAGACAGAACTGGAGCCCTTCAACAGAACCAAGCCAGTGGGTCTCCACGTGAAAAGATGCGCGGAAGTAGTCCACGAAGTCGCCGAATTTCACTTCCACATTTTGCCGCTCGCGGTGGTCCCCAGAGTAGAAGCTAGCGGTATTCTCCTTGCAAGCCAAATCCACAACTGCCATGTTCATCAGTCTGGCGGGCTCAGATCTTCCACGGGTGGAGCGCACTCACCAGTCACGCGGTGGGCCTGAAACGGCAGCAAATCGGTGATCATATCTGGCGTTATTGCCTGCGTGTCGTCGCAGCGGGCAAGGCATTCTCGCGCGAAACCGTCGAGGAATAGAGGCGAGTCTCCGCCGATTCCCGCCATTTTCACAACTGCTGGGCAGGGAATCAGAAGCTGTCCCCCATCAGATCAGATCAGATCAGAGCCAGCACCTTCATGCACCAATGGGTCAATGGGGGCCTCATCGTGGGACGACTCTTACGGGCTGCGCCGCTGTCGCTGCAATATGCCTGCTTGTATGGCATCTAACAAGCTCTCGGTCAGCTAAGAGCGCCGGCAAGCATGTCTCCAAAGCGCAACGGCGCGAACAGCAACGCGAACTGCGTCGACAACAAAAAGATCTGCAGCTCGTACGGAAGAAGAATAAACGAGGATCCGAGCGAGAGCAACAACGAAGCGCGATGAACGACGAGCAGAAACGTGAGCATATGGAATGTATCAAAATGCAGCGCGTCGAGCAATATGTACGTGCGATTCGTAATTCTTTATTATCATGGCGTCATTCAGTAATGCTCTCTCGCTACCGTTGGGGGAACAGCAAAAGATAGATGATGGTATGGTGAATGGTCTTCGAGTCGTAGTGGACCTTGCATTTGCACAGGACCAAACTGAACGGGTACCTTGTCTTTGCATGATTTTTTCATGGGCAAATCCGCTAACTATTCAACCACAACAGGAGTGCAACAGTATCTTCAAGCAGCTCGGTTGTGCGTACGGATACATGAAGAAGTGTCCACTTGATCGAATCATCTCGTTGCAGATTGCGTCCTACTCTGGCGAAACCGCAGTGCGTGGCCATCGACATGGTCTGCCTCAATGGAAGGTAACTCCAGGCTTCTAAGTGTTTGCTCCGTTGGATTTGCGACCTCTTCTCTGACAAACATTTCGTATCACAGATCCACCTCTATAAAGAACCGATCGAGTGTGTGTACCAGTCGAACGAAATCGTCTATTTGTCGCCTGACGCAGATGAAATACTCCGCGAGCTGGACTTCAATGCGGTGTACGTTATCGGCGGCATCGTGGACCGGTCTGTTCGCAAAGGTCAATCGATCGACAAGGCTTCCGCCCTCAACTTTCGAGCGATGCGGCTTCCTCTCCAGGAATTTATGGACGTCCGCAAGCCAGTGCTCAATATCGACAACGTGTTGATAGCGCTAAACGAATTCGCGAACCACCACGACTGGGTACGAGCATTTGAAATAGCAATCCCGAAGCGGATGGCCAAGCGAAAAGGCACCGATTGAGAGTGTGTTCCGTCGCCTTTCCCAATTGTGTCGTGGGTCACGCACTGGGTGGGGTGCATGGATAATAAATACGGCGATTTTGTACTGTCCTCCAAATACTACCGCATAGAAGTACACTGCGTGCCACCATGCTGCTTGGTTGCGAAATTCTGCATTTGGGCCAATGGCATTCCACGATCACACGATCATGTGCGACCTGTGAGCGATCTGTGACGACGGGAATCGTACTTAAGCGGGAAAGATTGATGCCACATGTCACACTTGGCGCTCAAGACCAAGGATATATTGCCGGGAATATGCAAGCCCTTGCTCCACGACCATCCCTCACTAACCCAACGTATCCTAAACTTGGGCCGAATCGACGGGTGGGGCTTCCTCGGTCGTGCCAGTGGGGGTCTTGGAGTGGCGCACGCAAAAGCCATGGCGCTGAGCCCATTTCTGGCAGCCTTCTTCAGCGCAGCGCGAGCCCCCGCCGTGAGCGCGGCAGTGGCCCTTCGAGATTGCACCCTTCTCGCAACCCGGCTGCTTGCATCGAACACCGCCACCGTGGGTCTTACAGAAGCCGCGCGACTGGACCGCGCGCTTGCAGCCTTCCACGCTGCAGTACTTGACGCCGCCGTGGGCACTGCACTTGTGCCCAAACTGAGCCACTCGCGTGCATCCCGGCTGCGAGCAGAGTCGTCGTCCTCCATGGCCAGAGCAGGCGTTGTTAAATCGGGCAAACTTGGTGCATCCAGACACCTCGCAGCGACGTCGCCTGTAGCGTTTCTCCACGTCCTCCAAGTGGCTATCGGATCCCTCGGGTTCATGATAGGTCTGGGTCGCAGTGTCCGTCGTCTCCTGGCTCTTGCTCTTCGCCGTCTCCTCAACGGAGACCTCCTTTTCCTTCCGTTCCTTGTGCGAAGATCCCGCAGTAGGAGCCGCGGGCGCGGCAGGGGGACGTTCGTCATTCTTGGTCACGGCGCTGCCGGTCGCAACGATCTCTCCCTCGGTATTTTTCTTCCTGCTGCGCGTCATGACGGCCGCCATGAGCAGCGTATCGATCCATTCGCGCTGCGGATTCTCGCCTGTCGCTGGTTTCGCGTCCACTGACGCGCGCTTCTTCGCGTCGGCCGATTTCCGCGCCGCGGTCTTCGGTTCGTTGTCGCTCATCGTCACTGTTGCTTCCCCCCGCTTTTTGCCGTCTCGTGGGCGTCGGTCGAATGGCGTTTTTGGAAGCACACCAGTCCACCAGCCCTTGCCACTCAGTATATCATCTTTATCGGGGTATTCATTATCAGCCCAATTTGTGGCATTCGTTTTCAAATTCCATCATTTATTTACACAGTTTTATCATCTATACAACTATATGGATTGTTGAAGGGATGCACCATGTCGCACACACCTCTTCCCTCAAAAAGAGGAGGAATCCATCTGCACATGCACACCGCCACGAAAGACTCCAGAGCCTATCCCTGCTTGCCTCTCGTCGCGCTTTCGATGAGAATGGGGTCCTCAGCAACAAGCACCAATTAGTCAAACGCCTATATGTGAAGATGGCTTCTTGAACGAATGGGTAGAGTGACATCATCACCTTTTCACTGTGATCGCCTTCGTCACTATTCTGGGGTAAGTCGGTCGAGAGCCAAAGGTCGCGGTCTTCAAGTCTGGAAGATCAACATGCAGCTGCAGCTTTCCGGAGTGCTCGCGTCGCGGCCAAGCCAACAAGGCGAGCTCAATGATGATGCATCAACCGAAACAATTGACGTGGCGTGGGTGTGCCGGATTTGTGGCAAGCCAAACAAAGCGGGTGATGGAGGCGATGGCTGTGATCCAGAGCGATGCCGATGTTGTCGCCGAGACCGCGATCCACTGTGGCTCTGGCTGGAGAAGTATGAACTGCAGGTTCATATTGGAACCCAATTGCGCTTGACAGATGATGCAGCGTTCGGTACGCGAATTGGTGTCGTGTGCGGAATCGATATTTTCATGCGACGGACGCAGGTGCTCGCTATTTTAACCAGAGCTGCTGCTCAATCCACCGCACAAGACGTGGCTGCTCAGCGAGGCGTAAAGAGTGCAAGCGGTCGACGCAGTAGGTTTCGATTTGAGATGATCGAATATGACACCAGCCAACTTCAGCGACTAACCCCGACATCAGCAGAAACGACCGATCAAGTCCAAGAGCTCATTGCAGCTCTCGAGCACCATGGACTCTGTGGTGACTGCCGCCGCGTGTTTCGGATTGCGCAGGGAGATGTCGGTCAGCACAACGCCAATCGGGAGGCGATTCGGTCGTTGCAAGACGAGCTTCAACAGCTTTGTGGCCTGAAAAGCCAAAACATCAAGCTGCGAGAGTACGATCGAGTGCTGGAAAACACCGCCAAAATTCAGAGCATGAACCGTCAGCTCATGCATCAAAAACGTAAAGTCGAGTTTCTCTCCTCGCTTTCGTGTCCTCACTGTGGCTGGACTGCAGAACGAGAGAAACAGTCAATCCGCGGATAATCGTAGAATAAAAGCACTCAAATATTATCGCTCGTTTTTAAATACTACATGCGGCACTGTGTGTTTGTTGCGGCCAACATCGCGCAGCGATTACTGGATCACACATCCGAGCCACGATTCTTGCGTGGCCTCCGAGGACATCTCGGTCAGCGAAGTATCCAACACCTTCATTGCAGCTACCACATGGCGCACAAAGTGTGGATACCAAACGCGGTCGTAGAGGAAACGGGACGGGAACGAGAGCTGCTTCTTGAACATGGACACGTCGTTCTTGCTGCCCCAGACCTTGGTGCGCTCGATAATCCACGGAATGACGAGCCGTTTGGGCTTGGCGCAGCTGTAGATGCGCGGCATGACAAACTTGTAAAACGTCTCTTCGTTGAACGTCGCGATGAGCGCCGGCTGGAGAGCTCGCTCTTCAAGGTTGAGCACGTGGTAGAGTACGACGTTTAGCTTGCGGATGTCTTCTTGGAGCGTCTGCACACGGTGCTGCCACGACTGGACCGCCGACGCGGCCATCATGGGGAACAATTCTTCCTGCATCATGATGGCATTCATCATGAAGATGATCTCTTCGTAGCACTCGGCAATCTCGCGCTTCGCAGCGTACTTGATCTGGACGAGCGGGCGGAGCACGTTCGCCTTAATGCGCTGCTGCGCCTGGATGTACTCGCAAAAGTAGTCAGCAAACCACGAGAAAAATGTCGCCGTGTTCCAGTCGCTCGCGGATGGGTCTTTGCTTTGCGCACGCTCGAGGAAGCGGTCGATCACGTACAGCGCGTGGCGCACGGGCTCGTGGAGTCCGAGCAGAAACTTGGAGCTCCAGCGATCACGCAAGTCCAGTTGCGAGAGCACAGTCGAGAAAATTATTCGCCCGTCGCCGTACTTGGTTGGTGGCGCCACCGGGAGCGATCGCACGTTCGACGCGCCTTGCAACGACAAGAGACGCTCGAGCGTTCGATATTCGGACGGCGGCTGGTAGGATCGGTTGGATTCTTGGCTCAACATGCGCCGCACAGACGCTTCGCCGAGGTCATTTTCTTGGATCGCCGTCGCATCATGGACCGTCTTCGAGTCGCTCTTCCCACTCCAAATATTGGCGTCGTCGGCCACCATCGCCGCGCCTTCGTAGCCGTTCTTATAATCCATGCGAGTGAGCACGTAGGCGACTTGGGTAATGTCGATGAATCTCGTGTTCTTAATCGAGTCACGGTTGACGTCGGCGGTGGATGCGGGCGGGCTCCAGATATTGATGTAGAACTCGCAGTCTTCGCGTGGGAACCGCACGAACTTTTTCTTCTTCTTTGCGGAACGGTACTTGCCGCTAGGATCGAGACTGCCTTTCTCGAGCGGAATGCGCATGCCGCTCTGCATGACGAAGAAGCCGACTCCACGGGATAATATGAACTCGGAGGACGGCGCAGCTGCAGCCATGGTGGCGTGCCCCGTCCGTTGTCGCGCGCGGCCGCGAAAGAGAGAGAAATAGAGAGATCGCGCGGCTTCTACACTACTGGACCGAAACGCACCGTGCGACCACTCGTTTGTCAGCGTGCCCACTCTTTCTCTATGCAGACGACACCTGCTGAAAAAAACTCACGTGCTGTTAGCGATCAACAGCCGCTCTGAGTTGGTGACGGTGCGTCACCTGCGTGGGAGTCTCCTGCTGTCGCTTTGGGTTCGATGGGAATCGACGGCGCGGCGGGGGGAAACCACAATACTTCGAGCGCGCACTTTCTCCGGCACGTCGATGGCACCTGGCTCTGGTTACACACTGTAGTGGGGAGGGGACCCCAGGTCTCCGCCATGGTTGCGGCCTTGCCTCTTGCTTGCTTGTCGTTCGAGAGAAAAGAGGAAAAGGGCAACATGCCCGACATCTGAGTTTCGTTGGCAGAACGTTTTAGCCAATCATGGATCTCCATAAATATTGTTTTGACCAATCATGGCTGTCCTCTGGTTTTTTTAATAACCTCGATCTTGGCTGTTTGCTTGAATACGGTAATAAATAAAATATTACGGTAAGCTTTATGGGGCTGTTTCATGTTTTTTTGGCGCGAACGGTGGACGGCTCAGTGGACGGCGTCCGCCATTCTGTTCGAATAATTGCTCTGGATCGTGAGGGGCCGCACCCCTCTGGATGTGACCCGTCCGGAGATCCATGTAACCCTGGATCTGTAACCCCACGACCCCAAGATATGGGTTCTTGCATGCGCCAGACCCGCGAACCGTCGTGGGCGACTTCAACCCGAAGGATTTTGCCCGTGAAGCGTCGTCATCGTCGCGGGCCCACCACAGCAGAAGGGGAAAGGTTGCCCCCACACAAACACAAAGGAATCCGCCATAGTGAGAAGGGCGTCGCCAAGGGCAACCAACGGATTGCGCGGGCGAGTGATTGATATATGGGCCAGCCAGTGTCGACGCTCGCGTCGAATGGCGCGCCGCCGGCGTCCGGGCGTTCAATAAGAGCAAGCGGCAGCCGCGTCGCCGCGATTCCGCCGTATTATCTACCACTGTGTGACCAAAGCAAGGCCGGAGATGCCGCGGCATCAGTGTCGGCGACCAGCGACGATGTCAAGGACGCATTGAGCAAGATCCTCGAGTTTGGCGCGGTGCTGCGCTCGCTGCCAAAAGGTGCGTACTGAATAGAGAGAGTTGAAGAAAAGGAGAAATGTGCTCATCATCTTTGGATATGCACAGATCCAGAGAATGAGAATCGAACGGGTTCGGCAGCAGCGACGCCGGGCAGCTCTGATCAGCATCTCCAAGAGATCCTGAGCGCCGTGGACTCGGCCGACGAGTTGTTTCAGTACATCTCGAATCTCGCGGCATTGCCCGTGGATGTCGACACGGCGGGTGCCCACAGCGATGGATGCTTTGATGCGCGCGTGGCCGCGTACATCAAGTCGCTCCAGCATTTGTATCAAATGACCAAGAAGGAAAAGCAGCGCGCCGAGCAGCGGCTCCACGCGACGCGCACGCAGGCCACGTCGCAGCGCAAGGCGACGCCACCACCGCTGCCACTGCCCACGCAAAACTGCCTGACCATGGGCTGGGAGATTGTCGTACTGTTACTCAAAGCGACCCGTGCCGAGAACCCGATGCAGTACCGTCAAGCGCTCCATCTGCTCAAGGAGAACCTGCGCACGCTCAAGCCCACGTCGTACGCTGACAGCATGTACTTGGCGCCCTCTGCGTCGGCGTCGTTTGACGCCCTGAGCGAGTGCCTCAACGTCCTGGCACAGCCACTACCCGGAAAAGAAGGCGACGCCGAGTCGGCACTGGGTGCCACGACCATGGAGACGCTCGCCGAGGTGGCGCTCGCGCGAGGCTCGTTGGCGACGCTGCTCCATGTCGTCCAGTGGCTCTTCAACCAGTCGCCGTCGGCGGGCGTCGACCTGGGCGCTTCGCTATCCAAGCTTGCCGCGCTCAAGGAGCAGCAACTCTATGGCAAGTGTGAGGCCTCGGGGGAGCTCTACTGTTGTGGCCAAAACTCGTACGGCGAGCTGGGCATTGGCGACGACATTGAACGCCACTTGCTCACGAGCGTATCGCTCAGTGGGTGGGATGACATTCGCCAGGTCGTCAGCGGCAACGAAGTGCTCGCGATTCTCACGAACGGCGGCGTCGTCTTGACCTGCGGCCTCAACAAGAGCGGCCAGTGCGGCCACGGCCACTTTGACGAACGCGTCATGTGCCTGCGGCCCGTGCAGGCATTGCGGTCCCAGAAGATCAAGTACATTGCTGCCAGCAATGGGTGTGAACACGTTATCGCATTGACTGAGACTGGACTGACCTATTCATGGGGGTACAATGACCGTGGTCAGCTCGGTCACGAGAACCTCACGACCAAGATCCATCTCCCGAAACTCGTCGAGTCGCTCAAGGACAAGAAAATTGGCTTTGCCGCCGTGAGCTACCACCACAGCGCCGTCGTTACAGACAATGGAGAGCTGTACACGTTTGGCATGAACGACTGTGGCCAATTAGGCTTGGACCACACGCAACACTTGGCTGTGCCGCAACACGTCAAGGCGCTCGAAGGCAGTGAAGTGTCGATGGTCTCGTGTGGGCTCTACCACACGATCGTGTGCACCGCATCCGGAGAACTGTTTGCGTTTGGCAAGAACGACTATGGACAACTCGGCCTCGGTCATAGCAGGCAAGTCAAAGTGCCCACACTGGTCTCCCTTCCTAGTGAGATGGTGTGCTTTGTGGCATGCGGGTACTACCACTCGAGTGTGGTCACGACGTCGGGCCACACGTACTGCTTTGGACGGAACGACTATGGCCAATTAGGCATCGGCTCCAAGATTCACCAAAATGTGCCGACCATGGTGGCACTGTCGGCGACCACGCGGATGACAAGGGCGACCTGTGGGTGCTACCACACGGTGCTGCTCTCGGAGCAGGGCCAGGTGCTCGTCTTTGGTCGCAACAACAAAGGACAACTTGGCAATCGCAGCAGTGCCGACTCGCTATTGCCCGTGCCGTTGAAAGTTCGCCCCGAGAAAAACGCGCGCCGCTGTATCGATGTCGCCGCGGGCTTTTACACGACGTCGCTCATCTTTGAGCGAAAAAAAGATAACGACGAAGGCGATGCCGCTGTGGTCGTGGACCAAGACTGTTTGGTGGCCGTGTGTGGCCGTGTCGACATTGATCGCTCGGGCGAAATCGAGGGGCTCAGCAACTTTGGCTCCGTGTCTACGATCGGTATCGCGCTGTTTGAAGGCAAATGGTTCTATGAGATCGAGGTCGTGACGTGTGGTCTTATCCAGATCGGCTGGATCGACAATTACTTCCAGGCGAGCTCGGACCAGGGTGAGGGCGTCGGCGACCACACGCACTCGTGGTCATACGACGGCAACCGTCAGCGCCGCTGGAATAGCGGCTCCAGTTCGTACGGAGAGAAGTGGAAGGCTGGCGACGTCATCGGGTGTCTGCTCGATCTTGACGCGCACGAGATGACCTTCTATCGGAACGGTATCCACCTCGGTGTGGCCTTTACCGACGTCAAGTGTAACCCGCTGGACCGTCGGCTTGGGCTGATGCCGGGCATCAGCCTTGAGCGCGGCGAGATCATCCGCGTGAATCTCGGCCATCAACCGTTTGCGCACCCACCGACACACGTCGGTGACTTTGATGGTGTGTTCAAGGCGATCCTGCCCACAGCCACAGCCGCGGCCGTACGAAGCCTGTCAGTGGAACAATCCGAGCTGGGTCCACCAGCGGCCGAAGGCTCCGCTACAGTGCTCGTTAAGAACAGAGTGTTTACCATCGGCGGCAGTCTGGGCACTAGTAGCGACGAGGCGGAGGCCAGTACGCAAGTATGGGCGTACTGCCAGGACACTCACCAGTGGGAGCGATGGACCGAGTTCCCGATTGCCATTCGCAATCACCAAGCCATCGCGATTGGGGAAGACCAGATCCTGGTGATTGGAGGCGAGAATACGACGCCGACGTCACGCCACATGGATTTGTACAAGTGCTCCACTGTGAGAGGAGCGGACGGTTCGCTCCCCGCGTGGGAACTGGTCCAGGCTGCGGTCAGTGCCTCTTCGAATGCTCTCCCGGCTCCTCGTGCTCACCACGTCGCCGCGACGATCCGCGCTCGCCTAGACTCCATGGTGGTCGTGTACGGCGGCAAGTCCACCGACAACGAAGTACTGGGCGATGTCTGGTACCTCTCGCTCGAGGACTTTTCGTGGTCGCGGTTGCCCAATTCGTTGTCGCTCGACCCGGGACCACGAAGTGGCTGTGCGGCTGCGGTCATTGGCGAGAACGTCTTTGTGTTTGGTGGCCAGGACAAGGAAGAAAAACTGCGCTCGGATCTCTGGCGGTACAATGCGTTTGATCGTGTGTGGCATTTGTGCTATGACGACAACATCACGTTTGCGACCGACGCCAGTAGCGTGGACGATGTCGCGGCGAGAAACGAGTTTACGCCCGCTGTGCCAGAGGCGCGGTCCAACTATAGTATCGCCGCCGACTTTGGTAACGTCTGGGTCTTTGGAGGCACCTCGCAGTCCGGCAAATTGCTGCGTGATCTGTGGTGTTACAGCGTGACATCCCACAAGTGGAGTTTGGTGGACGTGGCCTGGGAAGATGAAAGCCAGGAAGAAAAGATGGTCGAAGGATGGGCTGGTGCCGCACTCATGATCTCGGCTGGCTCGGCCACGGCGCTCGCGAATGCATCGAATGATGGTGGCCAAGTCCCAGGACGCGTGCTTCCCCACGTGGTGCTCTTTGGAGGGTCTGTCCAAGCAGGTGGAGTCGTGGCCCCGTCGACGCAGCTTCGAGAAATTGTCGCGGTCGACTCGTCGCGAACCTTTGCGGCCGATCCGGCCAAGAGCCTCGCGACCACGGGCAAGTCGTCAGTGATCCTGGGCTCGCTACGAGCCAAGTGTACGGCGGGCGGCGCCGGACGCACGTCCCAACAATGTCTCCCTTTGGCGTTAGACTCGGGCGTCTGTATTTTATCGCACCTTGATCGTCTCGCGGGCAATGATATCCCTGGTGAGGATATCGATACGATCCAACTCTCACGGTGCTCGTACCGCACACTGTGTGTCGATCCCAATGAGCAAACCCTCGCGGCGTTGTACGCGCTCTTGGCCAAGCTGTCGGCGAAACTACAAACCGTGTTTGGCGAGAGTTCTTCCTCCTCTCCGGCGAATGCCAATGTCGTGGTCGACGTCCTCTACCCGACGCTGGTCGTCGTCCGGCTCCTCAAGCTCAATCTCTTTGAGCTCGCGCGAAGCAGCATTGAGCTCACCGAAGTCGGCGTGCTTCCAAGTTCCATTCTACCGGGTGGTACGCTCTATTGCCTGCGTGAGATTCTGTTCAAGATTGCCGAACATACACCGCCGACTCCCCCCACAGGAGAGACGGCATGGTTCTACCGCGCGGTCAAGCAGGAAACCGCGGCCACGATCTACCATGGATTTTCCATTTTGTTCCCGTCGCTTCTCGACCGCGTCGAAGTCATGAACAAGCTCATGCGCAATCCCTCGGAAGCCGATCCGACCAAGAAACTGCTGGTCCCGATGCTCGTGCCGTGCTTCACGTCCACCAAGATGCTGTTTCAACTCATGGACGAAGTGCAAGCGACCGCCGGTGGCCGCTCAGCGTTTGACGCTCCCGAAGTCGTCGCGCAGTTTGCGTCCACGTTGCTCGAGACGCTGTGGGCCAAGACCAAAGCCATCCTCGGAGCTGTGGATACGGGAGGAGCTCTCTCGTCGACGCTCAAGAAGTTGGGTGATCTCGATGCCACAAACGAGTTCCAGTGTCTCAACGTGCTGATCCGCTCGGGCGTGTTTTGGTGCGCCCACTCGATCGCGCGCGGCTGGCCCATCATGCTCTCGATCAGCGTCAAGCTCGTGACGTGTCTTGGTGAGCTCTTGGTGACGCGTGGCACGAATTCTACTGCGATGCTGCCCACGCTCGTGCAGCACACGTTTGCAGGTAAGCTCTTGCCGTTTGTACTACTGAGCATCAGTTCGTTGCCCAGCATCCGCGAGGCGTTCAGCTCGACGTTCCAGCCGTTCTGGCCCCACCTCGAAGCACTGCTCGAGCGCGTCCACGCCACGCTGGCCACTATGGATCCGAGGGGGCGCGCCTCCTCGGAACTCGAGTCTTCGCTTGCGCGAGATGGTGATTTGAAGTCGACTAATCGGTCATCGCCGCTGATGACGGGGACACGCGTCCGTGTCTCGGCTGAGTTGAGCAAGGCGATTGGTCTCTCGACGGTGGTGTCGCCGTTGCTTGCGTACGAAGACGTGGTGCGTGCGATATGGAAGACCATTGGAGCCTGCGAAAGTTGTCGTGCCAAGAAAGTCACGGGGCTTGAATCGACGTATAGAGTCGGCTTGCCTTCGGAACTGGCCAAGCTGTTTGGCGTTTCTGCTCTCACAGTCACTGTGCTCCAAGTCGTTGGCGAGCTTCCACAAGAGTATGGCAAGTTGAAGGACGTGGACGCTGCGGCACTTTCATTCGCGTCGAGCACGATGATCCTCTCGCTGCATATTCAAGCCGACGAGGGGGCATCGACCAGTATAGTGCTTCCTCCTCCTGCGCCGCCCGCCCGCCCGCACGCACGGAAACACTCACAACGAGAGTACTATTCGACAGAGCCCAGCATTGCGTGGCTGCGAGATCTCCACAAGGTGCTCGTGTGGCTGGGTAGCCACTTTGCGGCGGCGTTAGTGATTGGATCGGGTGTTGTCGAAGCGGAGACCAAAATGGATCCGCGATGGATGCAATCGCCTCTCTTGCGTGGTGGTCTCGCACTCGCGACTGAGAGCGCCGACGCTATACCGACCACTCGGCTATCGGAAATCCATGATGACACGCGTCGCAACGTTCTCCTTCTCCAGCAAATTGTGCAGGGCGTGGGCGCCGGCAAGAAGCTCGTTGACAAAGTCAAACACGCACTGGACCCAGGCGCGGCTGGCGCGGTTGGAGGTACCAACTCCATGTTGATGGCTGCTCGTTTAAAGCGCCAAGACAGCGTCGAAGCCGCGTTGGAAAAGAGCGGCGGCATTGACGTCGTCGACAGGGCTGTGCGGGTCGCGTTTGCGGTTTTGCTCAAGCACAGCAATGCCGCGTATGTGAATGGTGGGCTCACAAAGAACGGTACACCGTCGGAATCCGTGATTGACGCTTGGCGTTCGGCGCTACAGCTGCGTCGCTGGTACGTCGTGCTGTCTCCTATCCCAACGATATTATGAAGCTCTTGTTGACGTTTGATGTGTATTTGTGCTGAATAGGATTGTGCGGGAGCAGCAAAAGCTGGCGAGCGAACGCAGCGCCACAGAGATCGCGTCCTCGGACGGCTCCGTACTAAAGGAGCGTCAGCTCGCTATGTATGCCGCTGTATGTGGGCCTCTGATCCGCAGGGGGGAGCTGCTGCTGCTGCTGACCGCAGCTCCGTCGTCCACTGCATCGTTGGCGTCGTCCACGGCGCTTAAGCTGCTGCCCGGTGTCTCAGCTGCGACGAACTACGGTACGCTCTAGTATGGGATGTCCTCAATTTTGTTCTCTAGCTAACAAACCCTTCCCTCTCTCTTCATTAGATTTGCCCAAAGCAGCATCAGCCGCTGAAGCAGAGGCGCCAAGTGAACAGAACGAGGAAGCGCTGCGTCAGCTGAAACTGCTCATGGAAACAAAGTCCATGGACACGATTGAGCAAGAAGACGAGAAGATCCAGGCCGATATTTTCGCGTTCCTCCAATATTCTCGGAAGCCCAAGGCAACGCCAGAAGACGGAACCCCTGAAGACTTGTGTGAACGCATGCTCGCGGCTCTGCAATCGCATCAGCTCAAGGGCCAGCAACGTCTGACCGGGCTGAAAATCTTCTCGCGACTGCTTCACGCGACCGACGCGAACCCTAGTTGTCGACGCAGTATCATCCCGTCGCTTTCAACCGCGTTCAAGCGGCTCATGCCCCGCGGCGATGCCGACGCTTCGATTGCTGTTGAGAAAGTGCACTATTCGGACGGTCTCGAGTTTGCTGGGCCGTGGTTGTTCAAGCTAATTCGCGACGAGTTCTTTGCGTTGTTGGCGAGTCTCTTGGCGATCGCCAACGATCATGCCACAAGCGTCCGCCAGTCGATTGAAAAGGGAGCGACCGCTGGCCGCACCGAGCTCAAGGCTTTGTCGTCTCATGCCCACGATGCTGTGCTTGAAGTCGTCCAGATCTTGGAGGCCTGCAGCATTCCGTATCAGGGCGACGACTGGGACAGCATCCACGCGATCCGGTTTCTACCATTGGTCACAGAACTGTCGAGCTGGAAAAGCTGGAAGACGACGCTACAATTGGAGTTTGTCGAGGAGCACCGGGCGGAGACACCGGGTGGTGGCATGATCCCCATCCTCGCGGCGGCTAGTGGCCAGCGGTGTCCCAAGATCATTTGTGCCCGGGTGATCACGATCGGGACGGATCTCCAGCAGCTTAAGGTCTCTACTAACCAAGTCGGTGGTGGCATGGCCGTGTTCCACCACGCTCTGCACCGTGGGCGGTGGTATTGGGAAGTCTCCATCCTCTCGCAAAACGAGCGGTCGGTATTCATCGGGCTCGCATCCAACTCGGACGACCTGAACCAGGCTATGCCTGACCAAAAGCACGTGGGGGTCCATGTGCTCAAGGAGTCGGCAGACAGCAGCGAGGAGGCGTCTCTGCACCAGTCGTCGACCAGTTTTCGCTGCCCGATTGGAAGTACGATCGGTGTGCTGCTGGATTGCGTCGACAAGACGCTTGCGTTCTTTGTGGGCGCTCGCCGAGTCAAGGTCCTCTCATTGGAAGGCACGCCCCACAGCGCCTACCCTGCCCTCGGTCTCCACGGTGGCTCCGAGGTGTGCTGGAATCTGCTGGCGGCTGTGCCTGCCCGCATCGGCACAACGACCAGTGCGTTCCGCTTCTCTGCTCCGGTTGTGTCGGGCTGTTTGGTTGCCAGCCCCATTGACGGCAAGACCATCAGTCTGGATGCCAAGACCAAAGGTCGCCACTTGCGACTCTCTGCGGATGGTACGACCGTGATCGCCGGAGACTTCAGTATGCACTCGGAGGAGGGTGTGGTCGAGACCATCACCGCGAACCAAGCATTCGAGATCGACGCACTGTTTGCCGAAGTTCAGGTTCTCTCGAGTGGACGCGACGGGCGCTGCCAGCTCGCGTTTGGCCTTGTCGCCATGGACACGACCACGCTCGACAACGGGTGCATGAAACGACATTCTCTCGAGGTGACCAGCAGCGAAGACGCGCAGCTTTCTGGTGCGTTCGGCGTGCTCTTTGATTTTGCCTCGGGCAAGGTCACGGTCTACCTACCGGGAGGTGAACCGCTGAGTCGTGTGGTCATGATGGACACAGCCTCTTCCAAGCGGTCTCTCACTCCAGCGGTCTCGGTGCTGTGCAATGGCGCGGTTTTCCGCGTTAATTTCCACCCACGCTCGCGTCCGGAACTGCCGTTGGCCAATGCTGTCCGCCCCGCCAGCATCGGCGACAACTGCCACGTGTCCTCATCCAACGACCTTCAAGTCGGCAAGCTGCTCGCCATGCAAATGCTCAGCTCTGATGGCGGGGAATTCAGTGGCACTCATGTCGCGAAGTACTGTCTGGTCGACGATGCCTCGGTCTTCAGCTCGGCCAAGGGCCGCAATATCCAT
Source organism: Pythium volutum (assembly GCA_023334575.1). NCBI lineage: Eukaryota > Oomycota > Peronosporomycetes > Pythiales > Pythiaceae > Pythium > Pythium volutum. The sequence continues at coordinate 24,366 of JAADVC010000024.1, read as the reverse complement.
CTCGTGCTGCGCCACGAGGTCGACACACCTTTCTGCCTTAGTTACCTGACCGTGCGGGGCCCCGGCCCGGGATACTCGAGTCCACTTCGTCACGCCCTCGTGTTTGTCACCAGCTCCGTCCCAGATTTGCAAAAGCTGCAAGAGTACGATGATCTCACGCCCGAAGAGTTCGCGTCGCTCCCGTTCCCAGCGGCCTCATTGCGAAGTGATCGACTCGAGTATATGCCGGTCGCGTACGTTGTGCTGGACGGGAGTTGTGCTCAAGTCGCCAAGCAGCTCGCTGTGCCCGTGCAGGGACGATACATTGTGGTCAAGCTACTGTGCGCATCGGCGTCTTCGTGTACCAACATTGACCTTGGGTACCTCGGCTTTTGCGGCACTTTTGACAAGGACAATGGACCGGCCTACGCGGACCATGCGATCACCGCTGCGGTCTGTGACGCGTGCCAGGCGTCGTCTCTCCAAGGTGTGACGTACTCACTCAAGGACGACGACTCGGTCAAGCTGTGTGCCGCGTGCTACGATGACCATCGTGGCTCATTGGAGACCACGTTCTTTGCCCACGTTGGTATCGAGGCTGTCGATACCCAAAGCGACGATGGCTTCGCCTTGTGTGTGGCTCGCAAGGCCCTCGTCGAGCTACTGACTGCTCAAGTGGTACAGGCGGCCTGTAAGCGACCGCGCTCTCTTCCAGGCAGCAACTCAGGCAGCGGAGCCATGCCGAATTCCATGGACTCGTCGGTGAGTGGGTACCTCTTGGAAGGCGGCGGTGTAAAGTCGGAGCGAGCCCTCCTGTGGTTTGACGACTGCGAGCTGTTTTCGTGCGGCCAGAACAATTATGGCGAGCTGTGTCTTGGCCACTGCAATTCGACCACGAAGCTCGAGCACGTGCCGTTCTTCTCGACCAAGAGTGCGCGCGACATTGCCGGCGGCAACGAAGTGCTGGCCGTGCTCATGAAGGACGGCACGGTCTTCACGTGTGGGCTCAACAAGAGCGGCCAGTGTGGCAACGGCACGTTTGACGAGCGCGTGCTCGCGGCGACGCCCGTGCGGGCGTTACAGGGCACTGCGATCGAGATGATCGCCGCTGCGAATGGCTGCGAGCACATGCTCGCAGTCGCGTCCGATGGTGCCGTGTATTCCTGGGGGTACAATGACCGTGGCCAGCTCGGGCTAGGTTCGACGATCTCCAAGAGCCACACACCGCGGCTGATTGAGTCGCTACGAGAAAAATATGTAATTACGACCGCGGCCGTGAGCTATCATCACAGCGCAGTCGTGTCGAGCGCGGGGGAGCTGCTCACATTTGGCATGAACGACTGTGGACAGCTCGGGCTTGATCACTTGCAGCACCAGCACACGCCGCAGCTTGTCGATGCCCTTTCCAGCCAGGTCGCTGTCAAGGTCGCGTGTGGCTTGTACCACACGGTCGTGGTCACGGCCAGCGGCGAGCTCTATGCGTTTGGCAAGAATGACTATGGGCAGCTCGGCTTGGGGCATGCCCGCAACCTCAAGGTGCCCACCCTCGTGCGTGTCGCGATTGGCGACAGTGACGAGCGGATCGTGGACGTGAGCTGTGGGTACTACCACACGGTCGCGATCACCGACAAGGGCAAATTGCTCACGTGGGGGCGAAACGACTATGGCCAATTGGGCATTGGCAGCAAGGACCACAAGAACACGCCGCAGTACGTGCCGCTACCGCTCTCGTCGCGGATCCGCAAGTCGTCGTGTGGCTGTTACCACACACTGATCTTGCTCGCGAATGGCCGTGTCATGGTGTTTGGTCGCAATAACAAGGGCCAGCTTGGCGCGGGGGCACGCACGCTGCCGTCGGCCGATCTGCCGCTGCCCATTCCGCTCCACTCGCTCTCGAATGAAGAGGTCACGTGTATCGCTGCCGGGTTTTACAGTTCGTATATCTTGACGGGCCGACCGAGCCAGTCGCAAGACCCGGATCGAGTGAAGGATGACCAGGCGCAGGCCACAGACCTCGCCGAGCAGCACAGTAGTTCGCAGGCGCTGTACGAGTCGTTGATGAAAGAGATTGACCGCACGCAGCACAAACCGCTGTCTGCTGAGAAGCCGACGCCGATCCAAATGACGAAACGTGCTAGCCTGCGTCGCAAGCTTCCGCTCTTGAAGCTCCATGCGGCGGCGTGGGCAATGGTACGGGCGCTGTTGTACCAGTCGTTGGAGTCGAATGATGCCACTAGTAAGACGCGGCAGACGTGGATGGTTCCCAGCAACAAGCGCGCTGCGGTCTCGCGTGACTTGGTGGCGTTTTTGCTGGACAATCTGCGCGAACTGCAGCTCGAGACAAAAGAAATCCACACTGGAAGTCGGTGGGACGCGTCGTCGGTGACACTAAAAAATGCCTGCGTGGGGCTGCTCACACAGTGTACAACTCGGTCTCAGATCCCGCATACGCCACTGAGTATCCACCCAGACCGTGTGCCGCTGCCGTCGCTGTATCCACATCTCTTCCGCAACCAAGTCATGTGGGTGCTGCTCTCCTGTGGTGCCGCTGACGCCGAATTGTGCTCGGTGCTGGCTTCCAACGACCACGTACTGGACGAGATTCTACGAGGAATGGTCGCGTCGGACGTGACGTCGGCGACAATCTGCATCCGTCTTGCGATGCTCGTGTTCCCGATGCATTCCGTGTCGTTTGTAAACGCGGCCTACCGCAAGACGCTCGGGTCTAGCACTGCCACCTCTTCCTGCCCCGACATTCTACGCGTACTGATGTTACTGGTCGGCCATCCGCTCGTGCTCCGCCCACGGCTGTGCAGCCATGAGCTCGGTATCGAACGGTCGTGCTCGCCGCTGTGCGAATCGGCCAAGTGTCTGAAGGGACTCGCAGTCTCGGAAGAGAATAATATCGGTCTGCTCAAGGAAGAGGTGCTGGAGCGTTCACATATCGCGGCGGCCAAGGCGGCCGAAGTTGTGGCGCTGCTTCGCTATCTCACTTTGTACCCAACATGGAAGGTCGCCGTGAACGCGAGCATTGCCAAGGCGTTCGCCAAGACCGAAATGCTCGGCGAGATCCTGGACGCTGTATGTGCCTATTACGCGAGCATGGGCGGACGCGGCGCTCAGGACGAAAAAGAGGAGCCCGTGACAATTGAACCGGTCGTTAGCGAGCAGATCAATGATACGACAACTGCCCAGGAAAACGCCACAAGGGAACCAGAGACTACGACGGTCGCATCTCCAGAAATTGACGACTCGGCGACTAATACTTATGGGCGAAACGACGCCGACAAGGAAGAAGAAGAAGACGGCGTAGCGTCAACATCAGACATCGGATCAGAGACCGTGATCCGAGACAAGAAGGCGCTGCTGGTCTGGCAAAAGGCCAAAGACTCGCTCGATGCGCTGGCTAGTATTTTGGCCGCGGTGAGTCTCGTCGGTGGCCACATTGAGACGCTTCGAGAGGGCGCGATCGCGATCATTGAGGATGCCGACCACAAGAGTCGCGGAAAGACCGGTGTGCTTTCAAGCATTAAGCGCGACCCACGCGGCGAAGTGAGTGCGAGCGTGCAGCTCGTTGAAGCATCTTCAGTGTGGCAGCCACTGCGTCACGGCCGGATCACCGTGAGCAGCATTTCGATTCGGAATCTCAAACCCGTGGAACGCGTGCCGGCGTTGCTCCACATGTTTGACGGGCTCGACGGCGTGATCTGCTCGCTCTCGCTACTCGTGCTCCCAACGAGCCACGATGCCCATGCCTACAGTGAGCTTGCCCTGCCTCATAATAACCTGGTCCAGGTGATGCTCGGCAAGCGTCTGCAGCTGTACACGCAGCAGCTCCAGTGGCGTGCGACCATGGCACTGTCCACGCTGCTCAAGCAAATGCCCCGGCTCAGCACGGCGCTCATCAATGCCGACACGCAGCTGCTCTCGAATGTTGCGCAGACGATTGCTGCCGAAGATCCGCTCCAGAATGTTAGTGCGCTGACCTCACTTCAAGCCACCTCCTCAGCAACGCCCACCAATGTTGTAGATCTGTTGCACACTCGGTGGGTCGGTCTCAAGCAGCGTCAGCTGTGGCTCGAGACGGACCACGTCGTCGACGACGCCTTGGACTGCTATGAACTCGAGACCCGCGAAGACGTGGTCCGCAAACTCGGGCAGCAAAACGCTTTGTCGTGGGGGCCCGACGCGATCCAGTCGCCACGCAAGGGATCAGCGCCGTCTTCGTTCTTCAACGGAAAGTCCGCAGGTGCTCATCAGATGACTGGCCTCCAGCGGTCCGACCGTGACCGCACTGAGACTACCGCTCGATTGGGTGGACGCAACGCGATGCCGCACGGCGCGTGGGGCGTACTGCATCCGCTGCCTCCGCTGAATGAGAATGAAACTGGAGCTGCATCGCCCGCGGCAGTCGACTTGGCGCCCTTCGCGTTGACGACGCCCGTCATCCGAGTTGGGCGCGCGGCAGACTCGTGTGATCTCATCGTCAACGACCGCAGCGTCAGTGGACGTCATTTCCACTTGAGGCGCGTGCGGCGTGACCACCACGAAGGAGGAGGCATCAGTGCCGGTGGCGCCGAGGAATTCTTTGAGCTACAAGACTTTAGCAAGAACGGCACGATCGTAAATGGAGTGCGCGTCCACGGCACGAGTGTGCGTGTCACGCCCGGCTCTCGGATCTCGCTGATCCTTTCACGAGGAGGTCTCGTGACCTACGAATTCCAAGTGAGACCGTCTCACGGATACTCTGGACTGAATGCTCATCGGATGGCACCGCCACCGCCCATCATCACGGGGCCGCAGCAACACCCATTCGATGGCAATGTCGCGATCATTCAGGGACAAGAGTATCAGCAACCGCTGAGTGCTGTCGGACCGGGACCTGGCGCCTTGGAGCCGCGCAGCCCCGCTGAGATCCAGAACCGAGGTAGTCGACAGCAGTCCATGGACAGTGTGCGAAGCCGCATGCCCGGTGGCCAGGGTGGGCTTCGTCTCATCACGTCCATCGCCGAAAGCGAAGTGCCGCGCGCGCTGATCTCACCCAACCCCGCCGTGGAGTCCCCTCGCGTCGGTGGCTTTAGCTCACCGCGATCGTCCATGCTCCAGGCGCCAGGCACACCAGCAGTGCCCTCAGCAACCGCCAACCTATTTGCGAGTCTTGGACCGGCCGGTGTCTTGTCGCCAGCGTCGTACCAGCAGCGAGAAAGCGCTGCTGGTGGTGGAGAAGGTCTTGACGTGTCCATGATTCGTGCGCCGGAATCAACGACTCCCGTCTCAAGCAGCGAGGGGCTTCGTATCGCGCTCGGACGGGACAGTGTCACGAGAGAGAGCGGCCAGCGCAACAGTCTCACCTCGATCTCCGCCGGCATTACGGTGATGGAACCACCGCGAGTCAAGACGTCCCACGACATGAGCGACGCGAAAACCACGGTCCAGGTACGTTTTGACTTCGCCATTGAGTTTTATCGTGAGTACTCTATGGCTGACTCTTGTGTATCTTCATAGACCTCCCCAGCGCTCGAGCTGCTGGCGCGGCTGCGCGACGTCGGTATGCTGTACGCAAGCGTCGAGCAGTGCGAAGAGGCATTACATGCCATGCACGGCGACGTGCACAGTGCGTTTACGATTCTCCACGACCAGCTACGGACTGAGGAGACGACGCGACGTGAAGGGCTCCGCTCGCCGACCGTGCAGCACTTGGCGAGCCTCTTAGCCGTGGACCCGCTGGCGTGTGCCGAGGCTCTTTGCCGCACGCAGCAAAGCGTGCCGGCAGCAATCCGCTTGCTGCTGTCACCGTCGGGCGCTGAACTGATCCGCGCCACAACCATGTCGTCACGGTCACGCCAGCGAAGTGCTGTGGATACTGACCGCATGAGTGGCAACGACGTGTTTGGCACGCGATGTGACGGGCTCTTGAACCTCCAGGAACTCATGGAAGAGAATCCAAGCTACGCGCTCGCGGAATCGAGTGCTATGAGCTTCGGACCTCCGCGTGCTCGACCCTCGAGTCCATCCAAAAGCAGTGGGGCCGGAGACGCGGCTAAGGCCGCGAGGTCTCCGCTGGCGCTGTGGGTCGAGTGCTCGAGCCAAGTTGTGGACGATCGTCTGAATCAGCTCACGCCGCTAGAGTTGGAGGACGAGGAATCGTCGATTTGTGGGCTCCTAACGGCGGTCCACTCGCGGCAGCTTCTCGAGCAGATCGTTCGGCTCTTCAAGAACGTGCCGGACCAAGCCGACAATTTCCTGGCGGCGTTTGGTGATCCCGTGACGCTTCGCCACTTGATCTTGTTCCCGTCCAGCGAGAAGACGACGACCGCCTCACCGCCACTGGCGCACACAGAGATGGCCCCCGACAGTGGCACGATCCAGCGCATCTTGAGCCGCTCGTGTGACGACATGTTTCAGTGTGCGTCGACCAGCTCGCTCCAGACCAACATGCGTGCCGTGCAAAATCTCTCGGCGCTGTGTCTCGCCATCGACCAGCGCGACTGCTGGTCCTTTGTGAGAAGCGAGACGGCGATGTCGGACATGCTGGCGCAACTCGTGCGCACACTTGTCGTGTACGAGTGCCAGGCGCTTCGCCAGGACGACTCGGGGCTGCTCCACCAGACCACGATCCTCCACAACCTCGTGGTCGACACACTGCTGCACTCGCTGTCGCGGACGTTTGTCCACCAGGGCCCCTTGCTCAACTGGGAGGCGGCCATGGCCAAGTCGTCGCGCCGCTCCGCGACTGAGATGCTGTTGTACCCGAAGGGGCCGATCCGCTTGTCGTGTGGCATTGAATGTGTCGTGGTCGCATCCTACGAGCGCGTCTGGAGCGTGCCGTCGCCCGATCCGCTTCTCCAGTTCCGCCACAAGTGGCGAAAGGCGTTAACCAGTAATGAGACTAAGACGACGCCCGACGTCTACGTCACGATCTGGCGGCCCGTGCTCCCGAACGGCGCTAATTTCCACTCGACGACGACGGACCCCGCGGCGTGGTTTGCCGTGGGCGACGTGCTCCAGTCGGGAGGCGACTACCCGGACGCGCCGGCGCTCATGGTGCGTGACGACGGCTCGGGACTCGTGCTGCCGCCCGTTGGATTCGAACGGGTCGACGTGTCGGGCAAAGGGCTTCCGAAAAATTCGGACAATGATCCGGATTTCCAGCGCAAGCAAGTGCGCTCCGTGTGGTGGCCCATTGCGCCACCGGGGTACGTGGCGATTGGCTGTGTCGCCGGCACAAAGGAAGATCCGTTCCAACCGCCAGCGCTGTCGTCTGTACGGTGCGTTCGCGAAGTGCTCACACATCGGGCCGAGTCGTACAGCTGCCTCTGGCGCGCCGAGACGCGATCGTTTGGCCCGCCAACGCTACTCAAGGCACTCGACCAGCTTGGCGGCGGCTATGACCCGCGGCGCAACCAGCAGAGCGAGCAAAGCGGCTTCAGTATGCTCGAGATGGCGGCCGACGAAGTGTGTGTGCGCACATCGCTGTGGTCGGTCGAGAGCGATTTCTGCAGGGCGATTTTGCCCGTGCTTTCCGTGGATGGCGAGGCATCGGAAGGCGCGACGACCGCGTCGACGATCCGCTTGTCGCAGGAAGACAAGATGCTGTGCGCGCCCGTGAGTGCGCACCACGCCATGCGCTTTGTCGACGTGATTCTCGACTGCCACCAATCGCTGCTCGCGCCAATGGATAGCGCGCTTCGCCCCGAACTCGCGGCGGCCTTGTTTGCACTCGTCAAGCAAGTGCTGGGCGAAAAATTGCCGGGCAGTGGCGCTGCGGCCGTTGCACTCGTGCGGGCGCTGATTCGTTTGATCCAGCAGGCCGGCACCTGGAACGACAAGGACGGCCTGCTCTACTGCCGCTCCAAGATCCTCACGCTCCAGCACGAACACGAAAGCGGTGGCGGTCTCTTGCTGCCGCCCTTACTCCAGGCGTTTGTCGAGCTCATGCTGGTCGCGGACGAACAGACCCGCGTGGCACGTGTCCAGACGCTGACGTCGTACCTCGACAAGGACGCCAAGTCGTCGACGATCCACTTGCCGTACCGGTTCCAGTTTGCGCGTGCTGACGCCCACAAGGAAATGCTCGTGAGCCATTCGTCCAAGATGATGGTCACGCGCCATTTCTCGGGCGAGGAGCGCAAGTTCCTTTTGGAATACCACGCTGACGAGACGGCTTCACCAAGTGGAGCAGACGCGTCCGCTGTCGAGCCCACGGCGTCCGAGTGCTTTTCGTGCCGCTTTGAGCACACACCCGCCTTGGTCATGACGCTCAAGGACGAATTGAAGGCCGAGATTGTCTACTTTGAACTCACGGTGCTCGAGTGGACCAGCGCGCTGTCCACCGTGTTTGGCTTTGGACTGTCGCCACCGGAATTCCCATTGGAAGGTCCGGTCGTGGGCATGGCCGCGAGTGGCATCCACTCGTACGCGTTCACGCCCGTGACGGGCAAGGTCCATTCGAGCGACACGAGCGCCGACCACTGGCGCTGGAACGAGCCGCAGCTCGCGGCCGTCGCGATCGGCGACGTCTTTGGCTGTGGCCTGCGGCTCGACACGCGCGAGATCTTCTTTACCAAGAATGGTCGCTTACTGGGTACGGCCTTTTCGTCGGTCGCGCTGGCGCGGCAGTTCCACCCGACCGTGTCGGTGTGTGGCGGCTGCAAATTTTTACTCAACTTTGGCAACTCGTGCGGCTCGATCAGCGGCGACAATTTGAGCAAAGTGAATTTCGCGTTCCGGTTCCACACGATGGAGTACGACAGCCTCATGGGCGGGCTTGAGTGGTACGAGCCGCTCAGTCAAGTATACGGCGTCCTGAAGGCACTGGCCGATCCCGAGCGCGACGCTCCCACTGGAGAAAGTGGCGAGACCGTGCGAGGTGCGCTGCTGCCCGATGAGTTTATGCTGTCGGCCGATAACTTTCTGTCGGAGATCTCGCACGATGTGTGTCTCCGCGTCGAGAGCGCGCACCCGTACGATCTCGACCTGCAGGAAGCGCTCGTGAGCATTCCGCTGGCAACGTCGATTCGCGTCAAGCTGGACGCTCAGTGCGAGACAGCGAATTCGCACTGTCTCCAGATCCTTCAGGGCGGCGACAATGGCGGCGGTGGCAGCGGCGGCCCCGAGAGCAATGGCAGTAGTACCACCACGAGTAGCAGTACCGAGTCGGAAGTGCGCGCCTTCACGGGCGCATGCGGCGGCCAAGAGGTCATGATTGACGGCGACAGCTTTGTGTGGCGGTTCCCTGTGCAATCGAATTTCCAGTGCCGCGTCGACCGCGTGCGCAAGGGGCCGTACCTCAAGTTAGAGAATCGCGACACGCGGCTGTCGCTGTCGCGCGACAAAGGATGGCAGACCGCGATCGGCGTGGCCCGGTTTGACAGCGGCGTCCACATTTGGGAAGTGCGCATCACGTTTGTCACGGCGAGCTCCAACATCTTTTTGGGGATTGCGCGCCGTGACGTGCGGCTCGACTCGTACCTGGGCAAGGACAATCGCGGCTGGGGCTGGATCGGCAACCGCGCGCTGTGGCACAATGGCAGCAAGCAGCGCGGCACGTATGGCGACAAGTTCAAGACGGGCGATGTCGTGCGCTTGACGCTCGACCTCAAGCGGGGCACGCTGTCGTATGCACTCAATGGCAAAGATCTGGGCGTCGCGTTTGGCCCCGGCGGTGTCGGCCCCAAGCTTGAGGGCACGTTTTACCCGGGCTTTGCGCTGTACAACCAGCGCGACTCGATCGACCTCATTGGCGGCCACCGCCTCGAAGACGGCGAGGCGTTAGCGAGTGGCGGAAGCGGCGTCGGTGGACTGCTGCCGGGCAGCGTCATGGGCGACGACGCCTATTATAGTGAAGACGACGACGACGCGCTGGGCGACAGTGTCGACGACACGGCGATCCCGAACTTTCGCATGGAGTTGGCGACCGCGCTGAGCTTGATGGGGTTCCCCATGGACTGGTGCGTCTATGCGCTGCGCCACTGTGAAGACGACGCCGAACAGGCCGCCGACTTCATTTTGGCCAACATGCACGTCATGGAAGCGTTGGTGCGGGAAGAGGCCGAGGCCCAGGCCCGCCGGTTGCGGCATCGCGAGGCACTGGCTACTGCTGCGGCAGCATCGGCGTCGGCTTCGATGCCTGGCGCAGCGTCACCGACGAGAACGAGCGAGGGAATCGCTGGAGGAGCACTGGCACCCGGCGAAGAAGGAGACCTTGGTGACGGGGAAGAGCTCACCGTCTCAGGTAACGAAGATCCAAGCAGTCCATCAGCAACGGACGCTGCCGCCCCCCAAAGTATCGACAAGTGGGGCATTGCGTTCACGGCTGTGCCCGAGTTTTCCGTCACGGGGCGTCGCCTGCTCGCGTCCAAGTACGCCAGCAAGCTCCACCAGCTCCGCCAGTCGCAGGCCGTTTTTACAAGCGACCATGACAATGCGATCGTCCAAATCGTCAACGAGATTTGCGAGTCGAGGGCCGAGGCGCTGCTGAGCTGCGATCCACTGCGCATGGCACCCGAGGAGTTCGTGCCGACCGACGATCATCTCCACAAATTCCAGTGCCTTGACGGTCTCCCACTCGCGCAGCTGCAAAAACGGTTTTTGATTTTGCGCAATTTCAACTGCCGGCTCCAAAACTCGCTGGCATTTATCGATCTGACAGTGAGCGACGACACGTCGCTGCTCGCGCGCGCGACGCGACAGCTGCGCGGCATCATTTTCCAGCACGTCAAGCTCGCATGGTGGCTCAACATTCTCAAGGAGCAGCAAAGCCCCGCGGCGGCGCGGCCCGAAATCGAAGTCGACCGCCACCGCGCGCGCGAGGCCACGCCGGCGTCGGGCATCAAGGAGAGCGTCTTTGCGCAGTGCTTTGACCAGCTCCACGCGCTCCCGCCGTCGCTGCTGCGCGGCGCCGACCGCGCGTTCAAGTGCCAGTTTGTCGGCGAGTTTGGCGACGACTTTGGCGGGCTGTACCGCGAATGCCTTGCGCAAATCAGCTCGGAGCTGCAGAGCAATGTGCTCGCGGTGATGACGCCGTGCGCGAACGCGCTCGCGTCCGTGGGCGACCACCGCGACAAGTTTGTGCCCAATGTGCACTTGCGCAGCGACGCGCGGCTCGTCCACATGGCCGAGTTTCTGGGCAAACTCATGGGCATTGCCGTGCGCACAAAGACGCCGCTCGATCTGAATCTGCCGGCCGTCGTATGGAAGACGCTGGTCGCGCAACGCGTCGCGCGGCGCGACGTCGAGTCGATCCACGACGGGTGTTTCCAGGTCGTCGACGCGATCGACCATCTCGCGACGCATGGTATTACGGAGACCATGTACGACGAGATCATTGACGCGCAGTTCACCGTCACGTCGAGCGCACGCCAGCAAGTCGAGCTCTTGCCCGGCGGCCACAGCGTGCGCGTGCTGTGGGACGACAAGCACGACTATGCGCGCGCGGTCGAGGCCTATCGACTGAGCGAGTTCACGCCCGTGTGCCGTGACGTGGTACGAGGGCTCGCGACCATGCTGCCGGCGCCGACCATGGCACTGTTTACGTGGCACGAATTGGCGACGCTCGTGTGCGGCAAGCCCACAGTCGACATGGAGCTTTTGCGAAGACGCACGATCTATGGCGACGGCTGCCAAGCCAGCGACCCGCACATTGGCTTCTTTTGGGACGTGCTGAGCGAGTTTACGGACGAGCTAAAGTCGTCGTTTCTGCGGTTCGTGTGGGGCCGCTCGCGGCTTCCGACCCACGCGGCCGACTTTACGCAAGACTTCAAGATCTCGGGATTGCCCAAGGCCGCGGGCCGGCCCGACGCGTACCTGCCGATCGCGCACACGTGCTTTTTCTCGATCGATTTGCCGAATTACACGAGCCGCGACGTCACGCGCGAACGATTGCTGTACGCGATCACGCACTGCTTGTCGATTGACGCCGACAATACGACGGTCGCGCAGCGCGCCGGCCAGGGGCTCAACTGGACAGCGACAACCACGGCGCCCGCGACGACCACGACCACAGCGAGTGCGAGTGCCACGGCGTCGGCCATTGCGGCCGTCACGGCCTCGGCGACAAATGCGGCGGTCGCGACGGCGGCCGCTGCCGTGTCCAGCGTGATTGCCGGTCTCTCGGCCGCAATGACCGAGTAGTGTTCTCTATGCCTTTTCTTGCATGTTGCAGGTTGAAATGCTCTATATAGTACATACATGGTTGAACCGACGGTCTCCGCTCACGACCACTTCAACATGGGATCGGGACCTTGCCGTGCCCCCTCACAAGTACTGGTATCCGCACGGACAGCTCAGACGCGGGCCGATTTCTATCTTTGGCCTGCCTACTGAATTCGCCCGCCCCTTGTACAATCTGCCTCTTTGCACGTGTACACACAGGGTCTCCGTCGCCATGGACGACACGGCGGCCTATGTCGTGGCCGAGCAGCGCCGTTGCGGCGTGCAGCGGCGCGTGCCCGTGCGCGTCGTGGGCTTTGCGTCGGTCGCGACCTGCGTAATCGCGCTGCTGGTTCGCGTCTGTGCGCGCTCGGCCAAGCCGTTCAAGTTTCCCGACAACACGTTCATCATCGGCCTGTAGGTCTCACTTCTTTCTTCTCTCCGCCTGGTTTTCCTAGTGGTGCTAACGCTGAGGCTTTAGGATTTTCCTCTTGATCTCGCACGTGTCCATGCTCACCGAGGTCTTTGTCGGCGACGCGTTCATTCGGCGCGAGACCACGACGCAGCGCGTCGCGTGCCAAGTGCAGGCCGTGCTCACGCACTGGGGGCTCATCGCGCTCATGCTCAACGCTATCTACGTTGTGCTTGTCTTGTACGTGGTACGTCCAACAAAACAAGCCACTAGATTTGGTCTCATTCTGGTGTTGTCTCTCTAATCTCTCTCTATAGCTCGTGGTTCGTCGGATAGCGCTGTCCAAGATCATTGACAAGACGCGCATCTACTACCTCGTGGTCCTGGGCGTTCCGACCATCGCGGTCGTCGTGACGGCCACATTCGGCGGCGGCTACGGGCCCTCGGAGGACGATCTCTGCTGGATTCAGGCCAGCCTCGACCGCTTCCTGTGGCATCTCTCGTTCATGGTGCTCGGCGCCGTGGTCTGTCTGTGCGTCACGCCGCCGCTTCTCTATGCACTCTTCAAGGCGTACCGCGGCGTCGACGAGCCGTCACGTGCGCGCATCTTCCGCACGATGCTCATTCGACTCATGTGTCTCTCGCTCTACGTCGTGCTGCTCTTTGGCATCAGCCTGCTCACGAGTCTGAACCAATCGATCCTCGAGAGCGCCTCGCAGGGCAGCACTGCCGCCCACTACGTCATGGCCACGCTCTTTCGTTATTGCATGGTGCGGTCCTTTGTGGTCGCGTCCATGGGGCTGACTGTCGCCACCATACTCAGCGTCAAGAAGCGCCACGTGCGCAAACTGCTCTCGCTCGTGCGCATCGCGAATCAGCCACACGGCCAACGACAACGGCAAGGTCTCCACCAGCGTCTGCAGACGTCGCAGCACGAGTTTGTCGTGCTGACGGGCACGCGGTCGCCGCGCAGTTCCGGCGGAAGGCTGCTGTGTCCGTCGGCGGCCGGCACGGACGGTCTCACGGCCGTGTCGATCCCACCCGATCCGCAGCACCACCGTGCCCATGCGATTGCGTCTCAGGTACGGAATTTTTGTTTTGTTTGGGGATCAGAGACTGTGAGTCTGAGAATGCTGTATGTACACTACTAGGCGTACACGTCCTACGTGCTCGAGCACGCACGGGAGCTGCTCGTCGCGGAGCAGAGCTTCTCGACCGACTCGAGCCTGCTGAGCCGCGCGACGCTCGAGTCCGTGCTGTACTCGGGCGAGTCGTTTGCCTCGCGCACGTCCTACATGAGCGCCAGCACGCCAGAGCGACGGAAATCCAGCAATCGGTCGTCGCCACCAAGCGATGGGGCCCAGCTCGTCACGGAACTCTGAGGAGATCAACACCTAACTCAGAGTTCTCTTGGCGGAAACAGAGAGCTGGAAGTACATACACAGACAGCTCTAGCCACTGGTTACTTTTGTACAGACGCGCAATGGCCCTTCCTTGGTAGTGTAGCCATCTCGGGCAACCGTGCACTAATGTAGGACTAATCCAGATCACCGTAACCTAGTTTAGGCCAAACGTAGGATCCCATCCAACGATGGATCTCATTCGGACGGGCGTAAATTACCCCGTAATAATACGCGTAATGATCCTCATCTTTTTTGGCGCGGACTTTGAACCCGGATCAGCGGACAGGCGCCAGAAGTTCATCGAACGCGAAATCGGAAAAGCAGCGTCTCCACTAGAAGCGAGTATTTGCGCTTCGCGTGACGATCCCCACAGCGCACGACAGCATGCAGCGTGGTCAGTATCAGGAACAGTACGCGGGCGAGGAGGCGGTCGCGCAGGAAGCGCACGAATTTGTACGTTCTGGTTGCCGTGAGAGCGTCGCGAAAAGGGACGGTGCTGACAAATCGTTTGTGTCTCTTTTTCAACAGCAAGGACCGCGCTTGATTAACGAGCTCGAGCAGGCGGGCGTCAACACGACCGATATCAACAAGCTCAAGGAAGCGGGCATGCACACTGTCGACGCCGTGCGTACTGCTGCGTTTATTCTGGCCATAGCAGGACGTGAGGGAATCCGTACTGACGGGATTTGGGTCCTTTTTTTATGGGAAATAGGTTGCGATGGCGACACGGCGCACGCTCGTGGGCATCAAGGGCATCAGCGAAGTCAAGGCCGACAAGATGCTCAAGGCCGCGCGCGAGATGGTCAACGTGGGCTTCACGACGGTGCGTTTTTTTCTTATCCTGGCTTTAGCATCTCCTGTTATTAGAGCACGAGGGCTTATTGGTCCATCTCTCTCTGTTCATAGGCGGCCGATGTGCTTGAGAGCCGCAAGGATTTGATCACGCTGAGCTCGGGATCCAACGCAGTTGACGAGCTGCTCAAAGGTGCGATTTCTCCACGCACTCAAAGTGGATTAATGTTCCCTTCTCTAACCACGACAATTCTGTTGTTCATTGAGAAAAGGCGGTTTTGAGACGGGATCGATCACGGAAATATTCGGCGAGTTCCGTACGGGCAAGACCCAGCTGTGCCACCAGATCTGCGTGACGTGTCAGCTGCCCGTGGACCGCGGTGGTGGCGAAGGCAAGGCGCTGTTCATCGACACGGAAGGCACATTCCGCCCGCAGCGGCTCGTCGCAATCGCCGAGCGTTACGGACTCGACGGCGCGAGCGTGCTCGACAATGTCGCGTTTGCGCGCGCCTACAACTCGGAGCACCAGATGCAACTGCTCGTGCAGGCGTCGGCCATGATGGCCGAGTCGCGGTACGCGCTCGTGGTCGTCGACAGTGCGACCGCGCTCTTCCGCACCGACTACTCGGGCCGAGGCGAATTGGCCGCGCGCCAGCAGGAACTCGCCAAGTTCCTGCGTGCGCTCACGCGCATGGCCGACGAGTTTGGCGTCGCTGTGGTCATCACGAATCAGGTGCGGTTGGGTAACACAAAGCGAATCAGATTGCTGCTGACTAAAAATCTTACGTTTTTTTGTAGATGACGGCCAACCCTGACTCGGGCATGTTTGCAAAGGACCCTCTCCAGCCGATCGGTGGAAACATCATGGCCCACGCGTCGGTGACTCGGTACGTGTTTGCGGTTTCTGTGAGGCCGTCGGAAAAGGAATGGGGACTGGAAACTCACTGTTGTTTGTGCTGGTCGATGGAATAGACTCCGCCTTCGAAAGGGCCGCGGCGAGAACCGTGTGATGAAGGTCGTCGACTCGCCCATCTTACCCGAGTCCGAAGCCATTTACTCGATCACAGAGCAAGGCATCATGGATGAACAGAACTGAATACATTACTGTTAACTACTACTTGCGTCTCATGACTTCATAAAGGCTGTATTTATATGGGACGGCGACAAGGCGGAGTGATTTCCCGACTCCACGCAGTGTCATTCTCACATGGTCGGAAATTCAAATCATTCTGATGCAAGAAGCAGTCCTCGAATGGGAAGACAGCTCCTCACTATACGACTATCCGCTGGTAATGGTCGGCCTCGTCGTCGATGAGCGCCGTCTTCTCGGACGGCGTCGAGTTTTCTTCGTCTTTAACGCCGTCAAAGACCTTACTGCTTTGAGAGAAGATGAGCGACGCGCGGTGGGTCGGCGACAGCGGCATGAGCGCGCCAAAGTGGCCACTCGTGATGTGAGAACCCTTGCGGGACAGCGCCGGCGACACGGTGCCATTTGGACCAGCACTCACGAGATGAGCAATGTCGTCCTCGCCATGCTTGGACAGCAAGTATATGCCCCCGATAATGACTGCACGGAACAATGTATACACGCATACAATCAGCACGCGCGATCAGTCCATAAAGCCCAATGAAAAAAACGTACATGCGAGGGCGATGGGGAGCACGACCCACTGAAAAACCGTGAAGCGCATGTACTTTTCATAAAAGACGACACCGCCAATCACGCTCGACTAAACAGACAGCACCACCATCAGATCACTTGTTCCTCCCGCCAGGAAAAATATAGCAAGGTATCCACGTACCCCGATCCAAAAGCACTGGAACATTGGGAAAACGCTGACCGTGTCGCCGACCATGATCGCGCGGTTGAGTAGATCCGTTTGCAGCACGAGCGTCGATATCATGCCCCCAACAAAGAGGTATGTCGTAAAGTAGACAAACTGGTTGTCACCGCCCATGGTCAAAATCAGCAAGATGGACGCGCACTTGGCGAGCAGCACCGAGAACGAGCCGAAGATTCCCGACGCAGTCGCGTAGAAGAACGGCAGCAGACGGTGCTTGTCTTCATTCGAGCGCTTCGGAAGCCGAGAGATCGCTTGGATCTCGCCAAACATGATCCCGAGAATCCCCATCTACAGTATCAGAGTGGACTTTTGTCAGATCCCCGTTCCTCCCCTTCTTGCAGCCATAGAGGCAAGACCAACCAGCACATGCTTACCATAATACCAAGATACACGAGAAAGCCGGGCTGCCAGAACTGGCGCTCAAGCTCGGCGAGCGACATCATGTCGTCGGGCTCGTTCACGACCGTGCTCAGCACGACGCCAATGATAATGAGCAGCGTGCCCACAACGTCCGTGATCGTGAGGTTCTGGCCCAGCCACAAGTGCGCAAAGAAGACGTTCGCGAGCACCGTGCAGCCGCCGCCCACAGACGCGACGAGCGCCTGCGGCGCAAAGCTGTGTGTCGCAGCATATCCAAGAAATTAGATCTTTGCGACAAAGAGAAAACCGCCAAAGGATGCCAAGCACCTACCCGAGCGCTTCAAAGTCACCAATGGCACCGAGCACGATGAGCACCATGCCGGTGATCCACACAGGCCGCGTGTAGTACACGCGCCGCTGGAACGCTGGCAGCTCTTCCTCCTACAGAGTACCAAGTTATCGCAGCGAGTTAGACACAGCAGCCCGTTTTCGCCAAATTTGGAATCCAACCAACAACAACAGCGTGTGTGTACGTACGCGAACGTGGGAGAGCTTTTGCACATTCACGCCGAGATTCGAGAGCACGGCCGAGCCAATGACGATGCCAAAGCCGATCCACTTGTAGGCGGCATTGTCGGGCGAGTCCGGGTCGAACGGCATCGCCGCCACGACCGTCGTGGCGTTGCGACCGGCACTCATGGCGAAGGGCAGGTAAGCGGTAGAAGGGCACCGTTGGCGGCGATCTCGTTCCCCCACAGAGCAGAGAGAAAGTGAGACGAGAGAGCCGAGAGCCGAGAGACCGATCGAACGCGTGGGGGGTCTTTCTTCCCAATGAGGCGTCGCGTGACCTTGGAGGGAAGGCAAGCCAAACACAGCGCAAGCGGATCCCTGGCTTCAAGGTTTGGGATACATAGTGACATCCCCCGTCTCAACGACTATACAATAGCCAAATATAGTGACGCTCTGGACCTGCTCTAACCGATACCGGCTGATTCCAATATCGGATATGGGAGGGAAACCGACGCCAAGGCGGCATCTTTTTTGGGTGGAGTCGAAAACTTGACGATTTACAGTCAAAACCATTTTTAGTGCACATGATCTTTCATTTACAGTGAAAAATGGTTTCAGTGGCTGAGATCTTGGTTGAAGCCTGTTTTGGAAAAGATCGTTTTAACGATGGATGGCTACAAGCAATGCCGGTGGGTGTGGTTCATTTACTTCGAAGTATCGTCAGTGTCTTCTCGGCAGGTGGCAGTCGATTAACGATGGGTGGTTTGGCTTGGCTTGGACTTTCTATAAGCGATCGTCGACTTCCAGATCGGACTCGTTGATCTTGTCGATGGCAGACTTGATAATGTTGTTGTCCTTCGGTTGAAAGTACAACGCCTTCGTGAAGCACTTCATGGCCTCGTCCACCCGACCAACCTTCTTCAAGATGTTGCCCATCATAAAGTGCACCAACGACTCGCGAGGCCAATAGTTGCGGATTGTCTGGAGTTCTTCCATTGCCTGCAAATCCATAGAATCATCATGTCGCGAACTTCTCCAGTGAATGCCCACGAGTCAACGCCACGTACCTCATCAAACCGGTGCAGCTTCTCCAGCACGGACGCGCGTTGGAAACGAGCTTGCTCATTCAGTGGCTGCAATTCACTCGCAATTGCGAGCGTGCGCAACGCCTCATCAAACTGCTGCGTGGCTTGGAATACCCTTCCCAAGTAGCAGTGCAGCAGCGACCTGCGCGGGTTGATATCGATCGCGCGACGGAAATGGTACTCGGCAAACTCAAATTTTTCTTGCCGAAAGTAGATCATGCCCAGTCCATGCCATGCGTTGTAATGGCGTGGGTCGATGCGGATCGCGTGGCGAAAGCAGTTGATCGCCTTCTCAAAGTCTTCGTTCGAGATATACTCGTGGCCCGACAGCGTGTAGGCATACGTAAAGTACGGATCCAACTGGATCGCCCGCTGGAAAAAGGCGAGCGCCGTGTCGTGCTCCTTCTGGAGACTAAAACAGTTGCCGGCGACGCACCACGCTTCCGGTGAGAGCTTGTCGAACTCGGTGACTTGCTGTGCGAGATACGAGATCTCGACTTCTTTCTTCATATGCCACAGTGTTGTCGAGTAGATGTCCATCCCAGTCATGCGATGGGGCTCTTTTCGATACATGGACCGAAATGCGTCATGGGCCTGCATGAAACCACAAGATATCGCATATAAGACCAAGCTTTTGATGACCGCGACTTCAAGGCATGGACCGACCTGGTTGTAGTCTGCGATCTCATAGTGTGCACGGCCAAACTGGTGCAGGGCCCATCCAGAGGATTTCTGACACGCAGGCAGACGCTCCAGCATCTCCAGTGCCTCACGACACATGTACACGCTGAGCTTGAGAGTGATGGCGCCAAACGAAGCGAGGAGTTGAAGGAGAAGCTGCAGCAACATTTAGAATGAAAGTTAGCGTGGACTTCTACCCTGAAGATCCTCAGTTAGATACCTCGTGTCCTTCGTGGGCTCTGCGTGCGTGTTTCCGAGACGGACTGACCGGCGGAGAATTGTTGCCCTGGAAAAGATGACCTGCGAAAGGCGTCCCACTGGAGGCAGTTTTCAAAAAGTCCTGTAATCACGGTTGGATGAGTACAACGCAAAATCAGCGGAGAAATTATTTGAGAGCAGTCTCCCACCTGAGGCGAATCTTCAGACACTGCCGACGAGAACGATAGTCGGGCGTTGCGTCGTTGTTTCTCATCCGTCTCGACGAGCGGACGTCGGTAATTTTTCCTCTGCCGAAGGTTCGGTGGGGCGTTGTAGGCTCCGCCCATTCGTGGTTTCTTGACCACCTCGTGGGGGGTTCCAAAGGACGGACCAGGCGTGTTGAGTGGGACATTGGAAGTCCGATAGGTCAGAGGTGTCGTCGACGATTGCGCTCTGAAGGCGGATAGCGGTCTCAAGCCGTCTTGGGGCGTCGCGAGCACTGCCGTATTGCGAGTCTGCGGCGTTCGAAACTGTTCGTCATTGAAATCCAGATCCCCCAACCTGTTGCTGGCGTTGGCGGGTTCGTTTCGATGCGCCGTGTTCTCTTCCGATGAGCCACTCGAATCTATCCCATCAAGACCAATACACGAGGGTTATTAGCTTAGATCCATGGAAATTAGTGGAGCGCAAAACAAACGGAGGACGTACCGTCTTCAAAACAAGTTGCCACACCAAAGAAGCGAGCTGCTTCCACGTTTGCGCCGACCTCACACAACTCTTCATACGCCGACCACAGCGTCGGATCCAGTTCCAATCTAAAGGCACATCAATGATGAGATTGGAAAGGGGCAGAGATTCTGCCTTGGGTACGTACGCTCGCACAAAGCAGCCGATGGCCTGTTGGCGCCTGTTTGCACGGCGACATATTCGCCCCATGAGGTACAAACCAGCGGCGCCGTTCGGAATATTCTCGCTCGAGTTCACGTCCACACCTGCGTATCCGCTATCGCCGCCGATTAAAGCATTCTCGGCCTCCACGAGCTTGTTCTTCTGGAAGCAGCATACCGCCAAGAGATATCGGTTCTCTGGCGCGCGGGTCTCCTCCAGTACGGCAATCGCACGGTTCGGGTTGCCGCCACGGTAGTAGCACGTCGCCAGCAAGTGCAGATTGGCCTCGGAGCGGTTCTATACCAATGGTACACATTCTAACGTCAGTTGCACGACTCTGGGCGATGGTTTCGTTGTCCACTTGCCGACCCGAACTTACATGAGCGACGAGCCGTTCGGCGAGAAAAATCGCGTTGGTGTGGACGTACAAGGCCAGAAAATGGTGGATCCGCTCGCGCAGTGTATCCTCCAGATCGTCCACTACGTGGACGTCCTTGTTAGCGGCCACGTCGGCATGGAAGCGCGGCATCGCAAGCATGCTCAGCGGCCTTCTTTCTCTCGCTCTCTCTCCGTGTGCGTCCGTCCGGGCTGGCGCCCAAGGATGCTTTTTGGCAGTTTTTCCGTTTCGAATGCTACCGTGTTTTGCCACAGTTGGCCGTTTTTGTTTTCAAATTTTTGGGGGCACCTTCAGACGACATTCTGGAAAATTGCCAATCCCGTTTTTTTCATTTTTTATTTCTTCGATTCTTTCGACGCTCTCTGGAAGTTTCCACCTTGATTCCAACCCAACCACCAACACATCAACAGCTTCCAATGCAACGCCGCCAGGGAAATGCCGCGACCGCTCGCGGCGGCCGCGCGTCGGTCAAGAGCCAGCGCCGCGTGAACAACCAACAGCCGCGCAACGTCACGAAAAAGAAGCCGCAGCAGCAAAAGGAAAATGCAGGCAAGCAGCCGCACGCAGCGCCAGTGGGTGTGTCGGGCGTGCCACTCGCGGCGCGCTTCTCGTCGCTCCAGAAGGAGGCCGTGGTCCACCACAAGGGACCAGCGGTGAAGACGAACAGCAAGAAGAAGAATGTGGTCGTGAACATCAAGAAACCCGATCAGCAAGTCGCGAAGAAGGTTGTGAAGCAGCAGCAGAAGGCGCAGCAGCAGCAGAAGCAGCAGCAACAGAAGCAAAAGAGGCAACAGGTCACGCAGGCCAACCGAACGAAGCGCCAGGCGACCGTGAACCAGCGTCGCAAGGGACTCGAAGTCGCCACGCCCGCGATCAAGGGCGGAAAGAAGAGCAAGCCCAATGGAGCCAACGCCGCTGCTGTGGCGGGCAAGCCTAAGAAGAAGATTGGTGCCAAGGGCATGGACGACAAGAAAAAGAAACCGGTCACGGGCGAAGACCTGGATGTTGAGATGGACGCGTACTGGCACGAAGCCGGCAAGGGTCCGGACCCGAAGCAGGCTCAGTTGGATCGTCAAATGGAAGAATACTGGGCCGGCAAGCCCAAGCGCGACGGCGAAGATGGCCCAGCCAGCGAAATTCCGTCTGCTTAGAGACACGGTGTGTCAACCCAAGGTGATTTGACCTCAGAATGTCCGTCGCTACCTTGCGCGCCAACACCTGCGAGAGCGAACGCCTTGAACCCTTCTCGTACGTTCCGTCCAAGTGGGCTACCATAACCAGCAATGGGGGATAACAAGGGTGACAATGCTGCGGGACGCAACGCAATGGCACGCCTGATTTGGCGACGGCCGTGAATGATTATACAATGGGTATCAGCCTGTATGTATCTGTCTTGATGACTTCTTCTACGAGCTCCGTACGCGGATGAGTGTGCAAACGTGTCGTCTTCAGCAACTGCCTCAGCGAGCGAGAGGCGAGCAGCTCAATCGTACAGCGCTTTGTCGTACGTGACCTTGTGGATCTCATTCTTCCAAGTCTTCCATTCGATCGCCGTCATCATGGGGATGAGGAAATCGGCGCAGTTGCGTGCGAGGAGCTTGTACGACTACACAGCACCAGAAATGAGTCAATATCGGCCGCACGCGTCGAGAAACCAATCTCGCACGTACGCTCGAGTTGAAGTGATACTTGTCGAACGACAATGCGTTCTCTCGGCGGTAAGAGAACGAGTCGAGACGCGGTCCAAAGGTGACGGGCGAATCCTCTGTCTTCGTGCTGCAGGACCGCAACGAAAGCTCGAGTCAGCCAGCGCACCACAGATATTGTTCCACGGTTCCAAAATGCGTACCTCTTGCAGAACTCTTCGAGCATGGAGTTTATTGGCAGCAGCTCGGCTTCTTGCTGCAGCGGCGACGGACTAGCGACCGTCGCGACGCAAACCTGCTTGCCCTTTTTGCGGAGTGTGTCGCAAAGTGACGCGATGTTCTTGAGGATCTTGCCGCTCGTATCCGAGGACTTCAGCCTGTGCGATCACGACAACAGAACTGCGTTAGAATGTGTTGCGAGTCCGGATGCAGCTGAGAAGCTCACGCACTGCAGCTCATTGGAGCCGAGGACAATGAGGACGATCTCTGCGTCACCCATGCTCCTGCTCTTGAACACTCTGTCGAAGTACTGTAGCACACACACCCTCTCCGTGAAACTGCGCGCTAGTTACAATCCGCGATCTGCTACCTACCTGCTTTGGTGCGTTGACCAGCCAGTCCTCTGAGAGACTGCCTGGAACACCGGCGTTGATGATCTCCCAGTTGTGGCGCACCTGCACGGATAGTCAGCCGTCAGCGTATCTTCACTATATTAACCTATTGCACTGCGGTTCCCTCGTACCTTGTCGCTGCGCACGACGACCTGCTTGAGATGCGCAGCAAGGCCAGCGTCGCTGCCCATTGTCACGTAGTCGCCGAGTCCGGCGGCAAAGTCGTCGCCAATAATGACAACCTTGTGGAAAAACTGGCTGGTAGGATTGAGGCCTTGCACGCGCAGGAAACGCACGAGCATAGCGCAGAGCCGCAGCCAGAGAAGCGCGAGAAACATGCGCGTGGCTGTAAACAAGCCCACGGTCGCCATGGTGTTTGAGACGGAATAGGGATGTAGCGCCAAATGGATGAAAAGGGGAACTGAAGAACTGCCTTCAATAATGTGGGGGTCAACATGATTCGGTGCCGCTTCGAGAACCAGGAATCTGATGGTTTGTAACGGAATAGCCGCTACGTGTTCCATTCCAGGTACAATCACTCTTTGCGATTTAGACGAGTGTTGGTCTTTTTTGTGGGCGACAATGAGCGGTCGAAAAGTCAGCGAGAGAAGTCGGCGAGAATCTCGCCATGGGCATCAAGGCGCGGCGACGGAAGAGCGAGGCGTGCGTACCAACGCCACCGCCCGTACCCAAGCAGAACGCGCCGTTTGTCTCTTCGAAGAGTGGTGACTCGGGCGAGTCCGTGGCGAGCGATGACGGCGACCGCAAGAGCGAGCGGCCGCTGGCGCTGCAGATTGTTTCCATCCGCACGCGGCAGCGCCGCACGAGCGAGAAGCTGGTCGTGTACGCCGACGGTGGGCGATACGAAGGGCAAGTGGACGAGGACAAGAAGCGCCACGGGTACGGCGTCTACCAGACGCGCATTGGCCACCAATACGAAGGCGACTGGGCCCACGGCGTACTCCACGGGTGAGCGCTGCTTTTTGACGAAACGACTCAGGCAAATCTGAGGGGTGGAAACAAAGTGGCGTCTACTCAACTTGAGAAAACCCGTGTGTGTCTGTGCCGTGTCGCCGCGTACTATAGCTATGGCAGCCAGGTCTTTGCCGGCTCGGGCGATCGCCATGAAGGCATGTTCCACAAAGGTCATCGCCATGGGCTGGGCACGTACCTGTGGGCAAACGGCGACAAGTACGTTGGCCAGTTCAAGCTCGGAAAGGTAGGATCGAGTACTTCCCCATGTGGCGGTGTTTTATTTTCCGCACGACACTGACGCATATACTGTAGATGCATGGGTTTGGCTCCTTTGTGTGGAGGAGCG
This sequence comes from Pythium volutum, assembly GCA_023334575.1. Classification (NCBI taxonomy): domain Eukaryota; phylum Oomycota; class Peronosporomycetes; order Pythiales; family Pythiaceae; genus Pythium; species Pythium volutum. The sequence goes on along the minus strand of JAADVC010000024.1, from coordinate 89 downwards.
GAGACCGATACGAAGGTATGACATGGGTTTAATTCGACGACCGAATCACTCAAGGGAAAGGCTGATGAACCCGATGTCTCTCTTCACAG